>JAUYWI010118006.1:0-10496 GCA_034780595.1 Parotoplana pacifica
GTGGAGTCGCCGGTACGGATCATTTTCCTCAACTTCTTGTGATCAATTGCATCCTCCTCTCGGACTGCCACTTGCTCCATATCTTTATGAATGCAGTCTTCCCATTTCTTTTTGGGTCTTCCACGCCTCTTCTCCCCCACCTTCATCTTTCTGACTCTTCAACCCACATAACCTCTCTCCGCACCGGAGCCTCACCTCCCTCAATTTTCCTCTCAATTCTCCAATAGTTATCCTCTCCCTCACCTTATGATTCTCACTTTGTCAAGTCTAAGCATTTTCATCTCTGTTTTTTTGTAGTAGTCAGTCACCATCCCATACAGCTTTGCTGGTCTCACCATTGTCTTATAAAGTTTACCTTTCACCTTGTCTGGTACTTTTTTGTCACATTTAACACCAGTTATGTTTGCTATGTACTCCATCCAGCTAGTATTCCAGCATATCTCATGGTGCCTTTCACTGGACTTTACCCGTCAGACAGTTTATTACCAAGGCAAAATGAAATGGACTCAGGGCAGATCCTTGTTGAAGTCTCACAGTCAGCTCAAAGTTTTCCGATTCACCTGCAGCACACCTAAGCTTTGTTGTACACTCTTTGTACATGTCTTGGATGAGTCTGATGTACTTCTTCTCTACTCCCTTCAGCCTCAAACAGTTCCACAGTTCTTGTCTTCTCCAAGTCAATAAAAATGAAGTTCATGTCTTTCTGTCCTTGACTGTACTTCTCCACCACCTGCCACAGGTCGGTCAAAAATAGCATCTGTTTTACTCCGCTCAGGTATAAGTGACGCTATACGCATGCTTGGCATATGCATACGTGGAAAGCAAAACATCACACAGAGATTGAGAAGAGCTTCGAGGAGCTGGGCATCCATGCGCAAGCGATTCATGAAAAGCCGCCTAAAAAAGAAAATCCAAGCAAAGGTGATGAGGCATGCGTAGAAAGAACTTTATTCTTCAATTGCAACGCCCACCCCTTTGACTCATCCGAGATCAAGAGGCTCCATTCTTTCACGGATCCAAATAGCGATATATATATGGAGCAGCAAGCGCCAGAAACCCCTGAAAGAGATACAAGAGAAAAACGTCAACATGTGGACTTCATCAGCCTGAAAATAGAGAAAGCAAACCTTTTGAGAATTGGCCACATCCTTATAATGTCAGACGAACACCAGACAAAATGAGCCATTCTAGACTGGTACACCAAACTCGAAAATGTCGTAAAACAAAGGAAAAAACCTACTGACCACCGTGAACAAGTGGAGAAAACTTCTACTGAAAGGAGGCTTCAATATCAACACGATTTCCTTGTATGTGGTAGACAGACTAACTTGACGCAGGAAGGCTGATGACCGTATCAACCGCCTAAAAACTTTTAAGAAAGCAGAAGGTCATCAAACACCACCAAGTTGAGCCAAAAGGAGAACAAGAAATCAAAATGTTGAGCAAATATATCACAAATGCGACAAAATGTGCAAATTTGTATCCGGCCTCAAGATTCACCAAAAGAGAATCCAATAAATGAGGGAATAAAATGTCCTTTTTACTTGTGGAGAGTGCGGATAAGAAGCAAATCTCAAGAAGCACGTGAAAATATGCTATCGAGAAGCACAACAAGGCGACAAGAGCCAATGTAATATCTGCCAACATTGAATCTCTCGGTTCAACTTAGTCCGACACCGAAGGGGGTGCCAAACAATGCAACAACAACAACCCCTTTATGACGACAAGCAAGAATTATCTAACATAATTAATCTAAAATCCATTTAGTCTTTTAGCCAAGACAATACTAAATTGAGTTCTCATAAATAACATTATAGGTGAATGATGCCCTCTGGCTAATGTTTTTGAAGTGTATATCTTATGTAGAAAATATTAAAAAAGAATATGGTAGTGATGAAATTCCGACTCTTATATACAAGATCAGTGCTCCGTTGATTTCAGAACCTCTAAATATATGCAAACCTCAATATTCCATTCGCATGTCTCAAAAAACTGGAAGAAAGCACTCGTTACAGCCATTCCCTAAATACTAGCCAGCTGACAAAAATTCTAATTTGATGTGTACCTAAGATAAGAAAGAGTTTATATCAAAGAAGTGTAAGTGTAATTCAACATAAAAACCACGGCCTGTAAATATACAAAAAAAAAAATTTAGATGCAAATCTAACAAACTTTAAGAATATTTGAAATTTGAAGAGTTGTCTACTGGTTATACTTCTGCAGTTGCTTGGAAGATTGTTGAATTCAATTGTAGCCTGGTCAATAACTTTATTTATTTTGTTGTAGGTTGAAAATTTAGTTGGTATTTTGAGAGGATCTCTTATATAATAATTACTTTTAGTGAAGTTGATTGGTTCAATTTAAATTTTTGGAGTAATTTCTGGGTAATAAGGAGTTTGTGGATTATGTGTTGTAATTAATACTACAGAGATCTTGTATTTCAAAACTGATGAAGGTTTGTGGAGTAAGTTAGTTGAATATCTAATATTTTGGAATAAATAATTTTCAAAAATCTGTTCTGAGTTGTTTGGAGTCTTTTCATGTTCTGATTTGTAGTTTTACCAAATAGTTCAATACCATAGTTCAATTTTGAGTAAGTGAGGGAATAATATAAAATAATTAGGTGGTTGGGATTCAGAAATTTTTTAAAGAGTAAATAAAGAGTAATGCTTATTAATAGATTTAATAAGATTATTGATATGAGTATCCGATTTTAAATGCTTTGAATATAAACACCCAGGTATTTTGTGTAGTCCTTTCTTTCAGGAGCATTATTTTGTAAAGTTATTTTAAATTGCAATAATTTAGGAGTAGTTTTTGCTGAAAATAATAAAGTGGGGTTTCTTCATATTAATTGTTAATTTACATGTAGGAACTTATTTTATACTACATGTGCACCTTTCGATTTTATAAAAGGATAAGTTCATTTCTTTAAAGCAACAACTACGGAGGAGTTGCCCTTATTTCCCTTGATTTTTCAAAATCTCATTAATCAACCTATACCTACTAGTGAGTATTGTAATGTCACAAGTGGAGTGCTGCAGGGATGCATCATTGAACCATACCCGTCGAACTCTACATTTGTACAATAGTTTCTGATCTTTGTATCAAATTCGCAGATGCCATAACACTTCTTGTTCCTGTTACGAGTGATATCGATTCTTCTAAGCATGTTAATGGCACTTACATATAATGACATTAAACTCAAAAGTGATGCTTTCAGACTGAAACTCAATGAAAACAAATCTAAACAAATGATCTTCATCAAAAGAAAATCAATTACTAATAGTATCCAAATTAATGGTGTCGCCAATGTCGACGATATTAAGCTCCTTAGTTTAGATGTTCACTTAGCTGGAATCATTATGTCGATAAGAATATTGCTCGCCGCACATGTCTAGATTGGTATTGTCAAAAATCAATCTAATCGAAATATAAAATTTGTCAATAGCTGTCATAAGATTGTCCCTGGCATCACATGCAACTGTACTACTTTTCATAACACGAACTATTAATTTTTTTAAAAGCTAAAACTGATAACTCCTACATTCTGCAATCTCTAATACCCAAAACAAATAATCGTACAATTTTATTGTATAATATTTACTTGTAATTTTACTTGAACAATGAAAAACCTCGAAACTTTTCTTTTTAAATTTATTAAATTACTGTTTTCATTTTATAGTACATATTTACTCGTTACATATTAATATAATTTTGTATTGCTATCTTTACATATGTTTCATACAAAATCCATATCGTATCATACATACTCTCCTAATCTTACGCTATTTTTCTCATGTATGATTTATGATTCCCAATTGTCGAATGAAAACACTTATTTATTAATTAATTAATAGACGACTCTTTGAGTAGATTAATAAAATATGTTTACTATTTTTCAATATACGACTATTTTACTACGATTATTTCATATACGACATTTTAATTTTTAAGTTTTTTCACTATGAATCTGGCAGATGGTTATCAAGAAAAATGGAGTTAGATTCTTAAAGGGGCAATTACAAAGGTTAATAAATGTATACAGCTTGAGAATATGGAGACAATGTCCTCTGTCATCATATTAGGGAAAACTTGACAAATATACGGTAATGCTAAAACTGGGATATGAGTCCTGGAATACTGATCGTAGATTTTTAAGGTTTCTCCTGAATTGAGATAAAGGTACACATTTAAAAAAAATCTCAATAAGTAATAGCTCACAATTTATTGGTCACCACAAAAGTCATAAGCAACAAACATTTTAGAATGTAAAGTTACATTTTATATACCAGAATTCATAATGAAAGCGGTTTTTCTTTTAAGCTATTTGCTTGATGGAGGCAAATTATGGTCCAGACACAGAAATTGCAAATGTTCATTATAACCTAAACGACCTTCCTATTGGAAAATGGGTGGCAAAAGCATTTACGTTTGGCAAAGTAAGTGCTTTCCAAAGACCAATATTTGTCATAATTGCAGGTTCAATAATAACTCAGATTTTGACATGCTTATGTGTAGTTTTATTTTTCTAATTGTTTCAAATATTTTAGCACGGAGAAGTGGACATGATATTTTCCAAAGACTACACGTAAGAGTCAATTATAATTTAAATAAGAGATTACTGACTTAGTAATAAATATAATAATGAGAATATATAGGAAATAAACAAAAAGCTAAATTAATTAACTAAATACTTATCTAATATTTGTTTAATTATACGCATTAAGGACCAATAAGGTCAAAACTGTGATAGCTCAAACCCTAAAATAAGTGCAATCATTTTTAGATGGTAGTCTCACTATATGAATGTTATTGCGTTTTTAGACAAATGATATTTAAAATATTAGAGCTAACAAATTCAACATTTTATAAAATGCAATGTGTGAAAATTAATTCTAAATGTCCAAGGTCTTTATTTTTGCTCTTAGGTACTCAAGAATTTGAATTTATAATATTTATTTTCAGATGTTTATTGACTTTGTTAGCTCAAATAATTTAAAATGTTATTTATCTAAAAACGCAATAGCATTCATATAGTGAGAGATAACACCTAAAAATGATTTCACAAGGTTTGAACTAACACAATTTTGACTTTTAGGTCTTTATTTTCCATTCTTTTTGTGATAAATTTAAAATTATTTGTGATTGTTTTCCAAAAGTGATGATAGGTTGACATGTAATCAAATATATTTAAAAATGATAGTTATAATAAGTATTACAAAGTATTACAAGTTTCATAATACAGTAACTTAACTAAACACAAGCATAATTAAGAATATTACAAAGCTGCTTACAAAATTGTTCAATTTGATTGCTTTCGTGATTAACACAAAGTTCATATCGCTTTTAAAAATTTGCAATGATCTCGTACCTATTTTGATCAATTTCATCAAGAAAATTAGCGCAATTAATTGCTAATTCTTAAAGGCACTGTGGTCGTGGTTCTTGATAAACGTGGTTTCTCAAATAACTCCATAACCAGAAGTCATTAATTGTTAAATCAGGATTTTGGGTGGCCACGCAATTGAGCCTGATCTTGCTATCTATTTATCAAGAAGATTATCATTCAATGCTCCATCTTGTTGGTAAAAGTGATGTCTGCATATCTTTCTCCATTCCTAGTCTCATAATTAATTTTGTATCTTATTCTACTATCATGGAGAATCATTGCCCAGATTGTCAATTCTGGTGATTTCAATTGTTTTTCCATTGTTCTATGGTCATTGTGAAACGCATAATAAAAGCAATTATGGTTATTTATAGTGCACCTTAAATGCAATATAGCCTCATCGCTAAAAATAATTCATTTTTACCAATTCTCATCTTCTCTAGCTTTATTGGCAAGTTTAATGTTTCGTTCTTTCAATATTCTGTTTACATATTTTAAGATATATCTCTGATACTACTTGACCGATTTTGATAAAATTTGGTACACTTACTAACCATTGAAGCCTTAATGCAAAGTCAGGAAACCATTTCACCTTTTAATGAAAAGGTGTCAAAATGGACCATTTTCAACGATCCTATATAGCCCATTAGGCAAGGCTGAGCTAGTGAGTTAACAGTCAACTTGCCATTGGCTTAGATTTAATACTATTTGTTTAATTATATTTTGTTTTTTAATGATTTTTTTATATTTTGATAATAAAACTATAGTCACCTAACTCAAAGATGGCTACTCAATAATATTATAATCATCATGAATTGCTGCACAACTCCCTCCATTTAATTAAGATTATTATATTTCAGTTACCTATATAAGCTATAACTGTGTTTTGTGTTAAGGTCAGAATCAGATCTCCGATTTAGCCTATGTCTTTGTGATCAAGAAAAAAAATTTCTCGAAAATCGAGCAAAACATGTCCTTGAATGTATTCAGCCGGTCATGGGTGACGAAGCTCCAACTTGTTTAGAAGAAGTAATGTGACTATAAAGATTAATTTTAAGATGAAACCTTTTACTTAGCGGCTACCATAATTTTGTGTTTATTTATTAATATTCCCACAGGTCCCAGTGATTGCTGTACTTGGATCTGGAGGCGGTTTTCGTGCAATGACTGGTTTTAGCGGAGCATTAAGAGGTTTGCAAGAAATTGGAATATTTGATTGTGCAACATATATATCAGCACTTTCTGGGTCATCTTGGTATGTAATTTTAATTAGTTTTAATGTGTAGAATAAAATAAAATAATTGTATTGTATTAATGGTTTTATATATAGAGTCACACATTTTGAAGTTGAATATTCAGAAATATAATTTTAGATTTTATCTAGAATGAAAACTTTACTGCAGACAAAAAAATAAAAAATCTGGCAAGTCGTCGACAGTACAAAAATTTGACTATAATCTAACCGAAAAAGTGTATAATTATGGCTTCAACAGAAAAACAATAACCTTTCAAGATCAAATCAAAACTTGTTCTACACTTAAGCTGAAACATGATAAGATATCCAGTATTATCTAATCCATCCAAAAACAAAATAGAAAACCATAAAACAATTCAGTTAGAAATAAAAAATTGTTGAAATGTAAAAGTAATAACAAGAAATATGGTGCGGGACTTAGGACCCTCAGCGGTGAGTTTAAACTAGTTTTTTGTGTGTACACAACCGTCACTCTTCCCAGAATGTAATTATTATTTAAATTATAAAAGCCCAAATAGGCACTAGTAGAATTAAAAAGTAGCTTAATATCTGTACTATTTTAAGGTTTCTGTCTACATTATATTCACATCCTGAGTGGCCAGATAAAACTATTGGAGAAATTCAACAAGAGGTTCGTGATCGTATACGTAACAGTCCTTTATGCCTTTTGACACCCCACACTCTTTATCATTATATGAAACGTGTTGCTGAGAAAAGACGCCAAGGTCAGCCAGTTAGTTTTACCGATTTCTTTGGGCTTATGGTGGGAGAAACTTTATTAAAGGTAAATACACATTTGTATCTGTAGAAAATATCTTGCAGATCAAACCATATAAGTAAATTCATAGAAATGTATTGTTGAGTAGTTTTGTAATCTTTTTATATATTATAAAATGTTAATTAAAGAGGTGCTAGAAATACATCTCAAGAAAGAAAAAACCGTGTGAAATAACCAAAACATAATATAGGAAAAATATAGAGTACCTACCTAGTAAGAAAGGATATAGACAACAATTAAAACTATGACAATACTGGACATTATAAAATTTAATTGATGTATTTTAATTTATTATCCAAAACTACTAGAAGTGTGATGCTCGTCTTTCCGAGCAGCGTAAAGTACTTAGAACTGGACAACTACCTTTGCCGATTTACAGTGGAGTTCATGTTAAGCGAGATGTATCGGCTGTTGTATTTCAAGAATGGGCAGAATTCACACCGTATGAAATTGGCTTGCCGAAATATGGGATATTCATGCCAAGTGAAAAGTTTGGTTGTAAATTCTTTCGCGGACAAATAATTAATAGATTTAAAGAACCCCCGCTTCATTTTTTACAAGGTACCTAATATTTTATTCAATCTTTTTTTAAAGTAATTTCTTTGGTTTGCAGGTCCTACTGATTTTTCTTACTCAACCAATCGTTTATTTTAGGATTATGGGGAAGTGCATTCTGCATTTTATTTAAACAACTGAAACAAAAAGGATCGGAAGCACACAACCGAAATATGGATCCGAGTGATTTAGAAAGAGAATTTTATGAAAGTGAGTTCACATTTAGCAAGTAATGAAAAATATAATAGAAAAGGATTCTTAATTTTTTCAAATTACTATTTCAGAAAGAAATAATATAAGAAGACATAAAGAAGAAAATTTAAACCGACGAGAAAGTTTATTAACTATAATGAATGATTGTATAAAGTTAAGCAATTCTATGAAAGAAGGAAATCTAGAGAGTGAGTTTTATGCTAAACATTTGTGTAATTACAAGCATGTGACTTTGAAAAACATAAAAGACATCTTTAACTTTGATATGAAATTAACTAGTATGTTTATTAGCATACAAGGTCATATATCCTAATTAGCCTAATTGTTCTTTCATATGTAGGATACCCGGAAAAAATTAGCTTTAAAATTTTTATTGCAATTTCTAACTACAATATTTGGATGTCAAATTTCTAGTTAGGTTTTTTTGGTGGGATAGCATACATTTTGATTTAGATTCTAGGGAAAAAAATGGTGCAGGAGAACTGCAGCTTCTATACGATGCGCTTATAGTCGAAAATCAAAGTTCTCACAAAATTCCATTTTTTAAAATTTATGCCATGATCTACTGCAGATTTCAGGGGGCAGAACCACCAGCAGCATTCACACTGGATATTGGGACTAAGAACATCAAACAAGAAAAATCATTAAAAAAATTGGTGCTAAGGAACAGACTCTGTCGAGATATTGAAAGTCGAAAAGCAAAACCACAGAATTAGAATTTTTAATATTTTTCAATTGTACCAATTTATTTAATGTTACAAGAGTAACAAGAGTCAGCTCTCTCTCTCTCTTGTATTATTTAGAAATTGTAATAAAATAAAATAAACGATGTTTTTGGGCACCCTGTGCACAAGTGTACTAAAACATCAATTATTCAACATGATATGAAACTTTGATAGGCGATACCCAGGAGATAAACATGATGAGATAATCAATGATGAAATAAGAATTTTGATTGTCTGATATCTATGTACAGATAGTACCATTTGAATTTTCTCTTGTTGATCAAGTTTAAAACTTTGAAGATTAATTCCTTCAACTAATGAACAGTCTTTGGGTTTCACAGTAAAGAAAAATCTATTCATTATATGAAAACTGTGCTTATGGTCATCTCCAAAGGGACTGGTATCCCTAATTTTTCTAATTTTTATTTTATTGATATAGCTTGAGATTTATTCATTGATTTGATTATGTTTGTGGTCTTTTTACTAGGTTTCAGCTTGTTCTTGTACATAAGACAATTTCTTTTTCCAAATATAAGTTCTTGAATGTTTTCCATGAAATGTTGGTTTTTATGAATTTATGTAAGCAATACGAGTTGTTTCCACACTTGTGATGCCTTGTTGTAGTGACAATTCAAACTCTATTTCTACTCTGTGTTTGTTTTGTCTCAGATTTTATAGGTACACTACCAGGAATGCTTTTATCTTCAATTTTTAAAACACCAGTGTTTTTCTACATTATTTTTTGTTCTCCCGACTACTATTAAAATTATTATAATAGTTTTATTTTTATAAAATCTTGATAAAAACTACTTAATTTATATTTGCAGCAATAGATTCAAGTGCAACAAATAGTGATAATTCTTCTGACAGTGAAAACGAATGTTTTGAACTGGAGGAAGACAAGAACTACATATGTCTTTCAAAGCAGGATGATTCTAATGACGACAACAAAACAGCCATTCATCGAACTTGTCATACGCGCCAGTCAGAAACAAGTTATTGGAAGAAAGCTATAAATGAAATTTTTGAGGGGTATTTAGCTTGTTTATCAAATATTGACATTGAAAATATCATTTACTTTATTTCCTGTTACGTAAAGAAAACTCCCCAAGATTTTTTTTTATTGAGGATCAATTTTGAGTATTTATTTAGATCAGTCAAAATACTGTTGTAGGTACAGAATTGATTTTAAATATTAACAGCTTCCATTAGTAGATAAACACTAAATAAATTAAAAACAGACTATCGGAATATTTGGTTTCTAACTGGGACCATTGCAATGGTTTTATGATCCGTTTAAAAATATCAATAGATATTTGAAAAAGACATTTTATCCAACGGTTAGCATGGACTCCTTCCTAGCATTCGATCAGGGTTCGACTCCTGGCTGTCGCATCAATTAGAGCAGTGGTTAGCCGAGTGGTTTGCGCGCTGGACTACGGATCTGGAGGTTACCGGTTTGAGTCCCAATCGGGACTCATTTTAAGTTACTTGGAGGACAGGGTCCTGACAGTGCTCAGGGAATAGACATCCACCTCCGACCCGCCTGATAAGTGGTCAAGGGGTGTCCCTAAGGGA
>JAUYWI010118017.1:0-10496 GCA_034780595.1 Parotoplana pacifica
TTAAATAGAGTAGTTCCATTGAATTTGAAAGCTTCAATCATATTCATAACATCCCCTTTTTGCCAATCAACAACGTTCACGTCTCCTTTATCTGATGGCCATTCATCTAATCGAACCATGTACTGAATATTTGAACATTGCTCTTTAGCACCACATTTAACATGGATAGAATCGAAACTTGATTCCAACTTTTGAGATATCATTTTATATCTAATGTCTTCCTTCTTTATTTCGTCACCCAAGTCTGAGTAACTCGAATTGAAAGATCCGACATCGAAACAAAACTTTGTGTTTGCCAACTGAGCTGGTAAAGGATACTTGTGTATGGCACAGCCGAAGTGTTTTATCAGGGTCTCTTGTGCCAATTTTGCTACACAAATATCATGAGCCTCATTGAAGTTTACAGTTGCATTTTGGAATAAATAGTTCACCTACAAGGAAGAACATCTAAACCTTAACATACAAATTCAAACTGTTAATATGACAACATTTATAAATTTGAGATTTGAAAATTAAATTTTCAATCAGAAAGATAATCAAAACGAGGTGATCAAAAGAGGTATGGTAAAAGTCTACTAAACCTCTTTTGAATGTTTAATGACGTGTAAAAAAGGCAATCGAAAAAAATTCAATCTGATAAGAAAAACTAAACAAGTAATAAAAATGCATATTTCATTGATTGAAAAATAAGATTGAAATCAAAATTACAACTATCCCTCGCTTAAACGATGCGTATTTGATTTATCAGCCAGCTTTACACCTCCCCCCCCCCAAAAAAAAAGAATGAACAAATTATTCCTTAAAATAAACTTACAAAAGACAGTGTTCCAGAGTTTTCAACACAAGGTGAATTCCTTTTATTAACTAATTTCCGAGTCTTCATTTTCAAATAGATGTGATAGCTAAATCCATGTCTAACAGTTATGGACTGAGCATTTTCCAGCGGATAATTCCCTCGTTGTACAAAATAGATTTTGAATCCGTGGCGATTTTCTCTTCTGTCAGCTTGGAAGAAGTCAAGTTGAGACATGTGGTTTTTGTTCCAATTCCAGTCATCTGAATTGGAAGGTTTGTCAAATATATCGTACATCCAACTCCATTTTAATCGCCCTTTTGTAACATTTTTGCGAATTCTTATGCGTAAGCAAGAGAAATGTACCCAGAGAGGAACCACTTCGACTGTCAGAAATTTGTTGTCAGTTATTGTTTTATCAGTATGATATCCGAATATTTGGTAGAGATCTGAAAGGGATAGCGTCTGCCAAAATGTTCTAAATTTCCAATTTCGCGGTGATGCGGATGACATCGAACTTTTGGTTGCAAAACTCCATAACCTTTCACGTTCCTTACCTAAACGGCTTAGAATTCTCAGTTTAGATTTCCACTTATTGATCTTAGTTTCAGCCAAGATTGATAGATTATCAAATTTCTGTGGGAGAAAGCTTCGTCGATTGCACACAAAAATGTCAGGCCATTGAAATTGCGCTGCATTTGGCCTGTAATCAACCGAAGTTGGTCCGTCAAGGTACTGTTGAAAAAGAGTTGACGTGTGAAATGCAAATATAACAAATGAAAACAAAATGAAAGTGAACCAAAAGATTTTGAACAGCGGTCTGGCTGTGGTTAGTCTTGGGACGCCATGCATTGTACTGGAACCAAGACACTCATTAAGTAGAGTGGCCATTTGAGTGTCAAAATGATTAGTTCTGCACCAAAAGAAACGTTGATCAAAATATTGAGATTAAAGTTCACAGATTTTGGATGTTTCCTTCTACAAATAAAGAACACTTAACAAGATTTACTTGTTGACTCCAACACTAGATCAAATTGTAACCTCTTTTCAATTTATATAAATAAACGAAAGCAGATATATTTGTCAAAGGAAACAGAAATATGATTTGCTAAATGATGTTGATAATAACCTGATTTGGTCAAAATTGGATTTGTGTAAATATTATAGCTATATACATAACAGAGAGAGGAGAGTTTGACAAATTATTGATAGAATTTGTAATTGCTACACCATCAAATATGCATTGTGTTAGATACCAGGTCGCTTATAACACCCCATCATGTTATAAAATAATAAAATGGTTTAGCTGCTGTATCCGGAAAGGTCAACTTTTCAATTGAAAATTAAATTGCTCTACATTACAATTTAGTCTTTGTGAGAATAATATGTTTCCTTTGAACTTAATTATCTATTTAAATGCCTTTCACTCAAAACTAAATAAATTGCGCATAAAAAAATTCATTAAAATATTTCCAATTTCTTTTTTAACATCTCAACGATTTATTTATAAAAAATTTAGTTTATTTTACTTTAAATATATACCATGAACTACTTTATATGTCATGGAGATATATATTTGTATGCTATTTTTATCAAATGTTTGAGAAAATACAATACTACTTGCAAGTAATGTTGTACAAAATTATTTTTTTTACTAAAAATGTCATATTAATAACAAAATATTGATTATTATTTGATATTCATCAAACGACTACCAATTTTCTTATAATGATAAAAATTCATAGAAAGTGAATTTCCAATGATCGCATAGAATAAAATCACGAGTTGTAAAAGCCACATCTCCAATACCTCGGTCACGTGACAAGAGCAAGTGCGGGGGACGTAGCGCTGAAGGTCTTAGAGAGCAGCATGGAAGGTATCAGGATGCGTCAAGGAAACAGTGGTTCGATTACATCAAAGAATGGACAGGGTTCAACTAACGATAATGCAAAGAACGGGCACAAAATCGTCAAGAATGGAGAAGAATGTCTTTAAAACGGGCGTCTGCTGTCACCAACCCTCAGCCGAAGAAGGCACAGCAGGAAAGTAAAGTGAAGTAAGTACACTCATTTATAAAGCACTTTCTAACACGTGTCATCAAGTAGCACTTTATTAATTTCGGATAAATAAAAATCAGCTGATTTATTTTGCCTACAATCTATGCCATACAAATTCTTTTATTGCATTTTAATAAAATATAAAATTAATGCCAACACTCAGAGCAATCAGTAAAAATACTTTTTACTAAGTTTATGAGTAGAAAGAATTTATCTCTTTTCCAAAGCAGTTCCATAATTAGGAAAAAGAAAAATGAAAGAAATGCAACCTGCTGGTTTGATACAGACAGAATAACAGCTGTCCTGGGCTATCATTTGCGAGTAGTATAGACAAGTAGTATATTTTTATCAAAGTATTCCTGTTTTTTTATTATTTCTCTTAAACACATTAAACATCTATGTTTGAAAAAATGAGAATTCAGAAAATGTATGGGTGCAGCATCCGCATAAATTTTAAATTTGATTTCAAGACTGAAATGTAGAAATAGCTCTATTTGATCATTCTAGACGTCTATCTGTTGCCGCTTCGCTTGCAAATTTCTTTCTCCATAGAGGCAAGCAACCGTGGCATTTTTATCTGAGCCAATTCCTTTCCATCAATACACACTCGTTTGACACTTTCTCCAGTTTCCACTCTTGGGCATATGTCACCAGCCCTCTATTACACCCTTCTTGATGTTCACAGTGTTGATACCTTTGATTTCTTTTTTACAGAAGCAATTTTGTGACGTACCTAAGCCGGATTTTTTCTAATACGATACTGAAAAAAATGTTGCCTTTTATCTAAATAGTTTTTAATATTTTTACAGTTTAATATAATGATAAAATGAAAATGTAGTGAAATTGCATTTGAAATCAAGTTGCTAAATTATCATTTCTAATATAATCTGTATTACCTATGCTATATGCCTAAATTTTATTTCTTGATGCAATATCCGATTATCATCTTACATTAAGGTAATTATTTTTCTCTGCTAAAAGAATTGATTCTGGTGATTTATTCCGAACTTCTCACTGTTCTATTTTTCGAACAATTCCGAAAATTCATTTTTTGATAACATTGTCACAGGTTTATTATCATTTCCTTTTTTACAGTTTAAATACCTACCATGAAGACAAATAAGTAGTACTAAGTGGAAAATATAAATAATAAACAAAACATTCCATGCTAAATATGTGATTTTGTAAAATTTCAAATTGTCGCTACACTTTGTCAATTAATTTGAATTAAAAAAATGTAATACTTATAGTAATATAAAAATAACTAAATACTCCTCAACAAAATATGTTCTGCTCTACAAAGATGTTCCAAAATTGAAACACTGGGCATTAATGCGTTAACTTAATTGCTTACTGAACAGTATAGAGAACTATATGCTAACATTAGACTAAATCCCTGAGACTCGTGGTCACTAGAAATTATTTATTATTCTCATTTTGTTTTAGAAAAACTTGAAATATGCATTGTTAATGTCCAAGCTGATAACTATCATGAAGTAGAACATCCAGAACCACTAAATTTTCCCAAATCTATTATTGACAGTGAAGACGAAGTTAAAAGGAAGAAAATGTTACATGGATGTATACCATTTTGGTAGTCTAGATGCAGAGGTTATCTACAATACACGATGATCTCGCAGTTTTCAACAAAGGATCTTAAGTATTTTATCACAAATCTATGTCTACAAAAGCCTACACAAAATGACAATAATACAACTAAGAGAATAAAACTATTCAGAACAGAAACAACAAGTCTACAGAGAATTCTGTTCATTTTGTAACTACATAGTATGACTTTGATCTATTAGAGAAATTATTCAGCCATTATGATCAGTATGGAGTCTACCAAAGACCACCTGCTTTGTGTAATGTTGTTCCCAAAAACAAGAATGGGATTGCTGTTGATGACCTCTGATCATTCGTAAATTGTTTCTACTCATTGGCCAGTGTTATGAGAAATTCCCAACCCGTGATCAACATTAGTTTCCTACAGAGCAATATTACTCAAAATAAGATATCGCCATTATGTTCAATTCTTCTTATGTATCATAAAAAAATTTATACTCATGGAGAAAATGGTAGTTGCATCATAGATGATTAATAGTAACTGGGATTTTTGACTTTTTATATCTAAGCTCCTGTAATAGTTATGCAGATGAAAATTGGCATATATCTTAAGTGTCGAAGGTACTACACGATAAAAAAGAATATATTAAAATATCAATTAGCCTTTAAATGGCAGCTGTCCGAAAAGTAACTTCTCTTGTCAGATCCTAATATACCTTACTGTATGTAGGTTACCGCATGAGCTAACAACCTAGGTACTGAGGTTTAGATAATATACTTTAAATCAATACTTTAAATCAATACTTTAATCAATATATAAAATACACCTGCATATGCATTCACATAAACTACAAACTACAGAGAAGTGTTTTAAATCAAATATTGAGCGTGAAATAATAGCAATTATATTTAATACATATTAAAAGAATTATAATCGAACCAGGATATTACACATTTGCCAAAAATAAGTCCATTTATATGATATGCACATCCAATTAATTTTAATTAGCAGTTTGCCGGTAATAATCCACACAATCGGTGTACTTGTATGACAAACCAGATTAAAAATGTAATGTTAGAAAAACTATTTATCTCTAGCAGAGTAACGAAAAACAGAGGCTTGACACTTTAGCCTCCACTAATGTCATTCAAAGCATTTTTTATATATTTTAAAACTTTATCTTTTATATGGATTTAAAATTTAACATTTAAAAGAACATGCGTATTATCTATGTAAATAAAATAATATTAATGGAATAATAATAGTTCAAACATTAAATTTACAAAGTATGATATACCTGCCACACAAATAGGCGATATTTGATAAAAATCGGTAAATTTTTGCAAAAGCCAAGTTAACATTTTAAAAAATGGGAAAGAATAAAAGTGACTTCTCTAAGAGGTATACCATTAAATTATTAGAACTGAGCAGATAGAAAACGACATACTTTTCAATGTTAAACGCCATCTTTGCTATGTAAAACATGCAGAAGCACCGAAAACATTTACTCGTTGATGTACATATAGAGTGAGGTGTTAAATGTGAAATAGAAAATCGCATAAATTGAAATGGACAAACGCCATTTAAGTTTCTAATTAAAATATATTGTAATACATATGAGCTTTCGTAATGCTGACACAATATTGGCACTATTACCGCCTGCATAATTCTAAGTAAAGTAGCGATGAGGAAATACTGCAGATCAAGTAGGACTTTAGAAGACAATTTAGAACAAAACATCAATCACAGAACAAGTCTAGAACATGTAGAGAAAAACACAATCTATATTTGTACAGGTGGAGTAAATAGAAAAATCTCTTTACTATATTCGGGTTTTGGATCGATGGGCCCAGGTGGTGGCTAGGATTTCAGAAAAATCAAGAATCCAGAGTTTGGGTATCCCAGGAGGCCCCATAAGTGTCCAGGTGCAAAAAGAACTCAAACAGATATGAGAAATCGTACAAACGGCCACAAAAACTGTACGAGTATTAAGGAAATCAAATAGCGTACAATGTGGACAGGTATGGAAATAACAAACACAGAAAACCATTCCTGGCTAAACAAATGATTTTATTTCCATAAAAATTAACAGAGAAAACATAGATCAACTGCAGACTATAACCATTGGTCGAATATTGAAAATTGTCCCAGACAAATAAGCAGATTTGCATGGCATTTGGAATCAAATTGGAAAATAAAGATGTGCAACTTCCTAACGTCACGTGACAGACAACCTCCATTAAAATTATGTTTGACCTAATTTACATTAAAAATGATTGTTGTGTTAGATAATTATATATTTGAATTTATATTGGTAATATTTAATATAAAATAGCCATCTTGAAAGTATTTATTTTTCTGCCATCACAGTGGGTTTAAAAAATAGTGCAAAATGAACACCGAATTTTTTGAATATTTACATTAGGATAGAATATCTAAACCTACGGAAGTGGGTTGTTAGCTCATGCTGCAACCTACATTCATTAAGGTATATTAGGATCTGACAAGAGTGGTCACTTTTCCAACAGCTGCCATTTAAAGGCTGTTTAACATTTTGATGTAATTCGTTTTTCATCGTGTGGTGCCTTCGACACTTAAGAGGCATGCTAACTTTCATCTACATAACTATTACAGAAGCCTAGATATAAAGGGTCAAAATGGCAAAAAGCTGACACCATAAAATAATTGCAATATGCATAAAAGTGTGTCAGCTAAAATTATAAAATAATTGAAATACACTCAAAACTGTGTTTGCTCTTAAATTATAAAAATTTCCTTGAGCTAACTACTTATTTAAACTGACTTCGCTATACAACCTTTTACATTTATGTTACAGGGTAAAAATCCTTCAAGAATGTAAATACAAAATAGGTACAATTAAATGAATACAATATTTTAAAGTTACATGTATTGAACGTGTATTATCTCAATGTAATTAGCTCAAGGAAATTTTTATTAATTAAAGAGAAAACACAGTTTTGAGTGTATTTCAATTATTTTATAATTTTAGCTGACTCACTTTTAGGCATATTTCAATTATTTTATGGTGTGAGCTTTCTGCCATTTTGGCTAATAAGAATAAGAATAGAAAAGTAGATTTTGACCCTTTATCTAAGATTCTGTAATAGTTATGCAGATGAAAGTTAGCTTGCCTCTTAAGTGTCGAGGGCCCTACATGATGAAAAACGAATTACATCAAAATGTTAAATACCTTCAAATGGCAGCTGTTGTAAAAGTGACCATTCCTGTCAGATCCTAATATAGCTTTCTGTACACTGTAAAACAAATCCGTAAAGAAACGGACACATATCGTATATTGTACAACGTCACCAGTTCGATCACCTCTGCATCTCCCTGTATTATTAAATGTTTTTCTTTTTATATTACAAAAGAATTATTAGTACTCTAGCGGTTCAATTCCATGAGGATTATGAATTCTTTCATAGGGTTTCTGTCTTTTTCCATTTCAGAACACTCTCCAGAAACTGGTTTTTGACCTTTCTGGTATATGTATTTTGATAGATAATAAAAATTTATGACAACACTTTTATAAAAAAATTTTAAATGCTATAAACTGTTGATGGAGAGAACGAGTTTCTGGAGAGTGTTCTGAAATGTAAAAGACAGAAACCCTAGGAGAGCATTCATAACTTTAAAACATACAAAATTTAAATATTTTGCATAATTTCTCAATGTTATATTATTTAAAATTTTCATATTGAAATAATCATTATATGTATATTCTTATGCACATTGCAGGGAAAAGACCGGTTTAGCAATTTTATTCATTTCTACTCTCTGTAGATCAATTTTAAGTAAAAAAAAAGTTGATTTTTTGGCAATTGTTTTCATTGCTGATTTTGATACTAGAGACTTTCATTTGGTAGTATATTTTAATATAATTCAAATTAAAAGTCATGTTAAAAATTTGCATTAACAAAAGTTATGATTAAATCACGTTTTGTATTGTATTGTATTGTGTTTTTTAAAAATATAATTGTATAAAAGTGTTGTCCTTTATTTTTAATAACTATCAAAATACATATATAAGAATATAAAATGATTATTTCAATTTGCATAATTTCAATCATATAACATAGAGAAATTATGCAAAACATTTAATTTTTGTATGTTATAAAATTCAGTCAAATTAAAACAATCGCTTTATGTTGAAAAAAATCTACATTATGCTTTGTTGTTTTTAGCTCAATACATCAAAATAACCTGTGGTCCGATTAGTTAATCAAATTGTAGAATTAGCCATTTTATTAAGATGTAAAAATATATAACTCATAAAAATAGCCAAAGTTCTTTTCATATTTGAGAAGGGCTATTTTTCGATGTTTAGGGACAAAACTATTCCAGGGGAGGAGGTGGCAACTAAATATATATATATATAGGTTTAGTATACAGGTTAGTTTTCGTAATCAAAATATTAAGGAAGGAAATACTACATATTGTTGATGGGATTCTCATCGGTAAAATAGTTTTGTCCCTAAACAACGAAAAATAGCCCTTTTCAAAACTGAATCATGCCGCGTCAATAAAATTTGATCAAACTCCCTCAATCGCTCCAAATATCTAGTTACTCTAAAACAACGTTTTATAGACAATGGTTACCCTACTTACCTAGTTAACAAATACCTTCAACCTTATCACAAATACTCATACCAGCGCTCGCTTGTACAAATCAAGCCACTTGTCTACTTTAGACTGCCTTTTCTTGGAGAAACCTACGTTAATAAAGTTCAGTCCAACTTTAACAATACTAATTTCCTTGTCAAAATTATTACTTTATTTAAAACCGAAACACCCCTTAGCATCTCCTTAAGACCATCTAAACCCTTATCTACACTTCATGGGACAATGCATTTGCAACAACAACAACTTTTGTCTGAGGAAAAATGTTGTCTACCTCATCAACTGTAAACATTGCAATTCTACCTACAAAGGTGAGACCCATCGCACTTTATAATCGAAAACCTTAGAACATTTCAAGTCATCCAAAGTATTTAGTCACCTCGAGGTGACTAAATATTTTGGATGACTTGAAATGTTCTAAGGTTTTCATCACAAAACACAATATTATTCATCCCTCCGTTTCGAATTTATAGATTAAAATCTTAGCTAGTAATTTCAGTGATAGCCTACAGAGAAAATATGCTGAAAAACACTTAATGCAAAATTTCAACCAGACATCAATTTCATGCTTAATTAGTTTTATTTTCAGCTTTAGGCTAATCCACTCTCATTGGTCAGATTTGAGAGTAGGTACTTTTCCACCTGTGTTTCTTTACATATATTGACTGCTAACTCTATAATTTTCTAGTTTGTTTGATAAAGTGCTACACGAAAAATTGAAAAATTAAAATAATTTTTTTTTAGCTTTAGTCTTTTCTTTTAACATTAATCTTCAATTATTGAATAAAAATCTTATTCGGTTTTTAAATTATATTCTTTATAAAGGTGGTGAAATTATAAAGACATTTAAAAAAAATTAAAATAGTTTTATAGGGGACAATAAAATCAAAATTTATAGTGGTAGTTAAAATAGAATACATTGATATAGAACATTTTATTTAATATTTGTAGAAAAACATATTTACTACACTTTAGCATCTAATATATTATTTCCCTTCCTAAACGAACGCAGCGGCGATTAAGTAGGTGATAAAAATTTATTATCATCTTAGGTTCGGCGTCATTATCTACTAAAGACAATGTTAATGTTTTGGATTACCAATCTCCAACCAATGAAGTTTTTTTTCTTTGTTTCTATATTTACATTTGTTCTTATCTACACTGTCATAAAAGTATGCCCTACTTACTATGAAAATACACCCCATTAAAGCCAAAGGAACCTAATACATATGAAAAAACAGTTTAACAGATTTAGTTATTTTAGTTGATTTATATGTTAATAACTGTTCATTTTTAGTTATAAAATATATGTGTTGAGACTCTCACCACATAAAAATTGATTTGCACTGTTATTTATTATAGGCAATGTCTACATTGCCGACCAAAAAATATCTATTTGGTCGGCATTTTTAAAATTGCCTGTAGGCAATGTCTACAT
>JAUYWI010118028.1:0-10495 GCA_034780595.1 Parotoplana pacifica
TGGCAACCCAGCGGTAAAGCGTTTCTTTGTGGAGTATATGTTGCCAATTTTACATGAGTTTTTCCTGTCATTAAGAAATTCTTGAACCCATCCGCAGCGTTTGATATCTTCCTGTGGTGATTCCACGGTTTTTAATTTCTCAAATTCACAAAACTTAGCCAACAAATACGGCAATGATCAATTTATGTTTAGGAATGAGATTATTTTCTATTATCTCTTCTGTCTCATCAAACTTCATTATTTCCAGTATTCTAGGTTCTACCATGGAATTAATCATCAACAAAGTCTTTGTACCACAACTTGCCATGAAATTATCGGTAACTGCATAACTATCTCCGTCATATTTCCATTTTTAGATCTGGCTTTAAATGCTTGAATCCATGTTAGAGCCGATTTAGCCTCACTAAGATTGAGTTCTTTAGTCGCCGACGCCATGTTATATTTTCATTTACCTAGTATAAATTTATTCTATTCATTTCATATGGTCATTTAACCCTTCTTGGTCACAGAGGGCAATTTACCCCCATAAACAATCATACTTTCCGCGCATTGATTGAGCTCAAATTTGGTACTTTGGAGAAAGTTATCGAGAATTTTTTTTTTGAAACAAATGTTATGGTGCTGAAGCTTGTCCGTTTGACATCAAATTTAATCCATTAGGATATCAGTTATACAAATCCATAGATATTTTTTTGAAAAATATTGATTTTGATCTTTTTTAATGCAAAATATCGATATTTAAATGATTGCTCAAATTTGGGATTTGGAATTGGAAAGCATTAGAAATAATTGGAAGGCTCACTTTCAAAGTTGTTGATCTACGCGGCCCACCATACAGCGGCAGGTTAGTAAAAATTTATTTTTTGTCAACTTTAATTTTTAAATGATTTGTAACGCATTAAGAGCATCTTTTAAGCCAATTGGAATCATTTCTTGTCATAAAAATCAATAAAATATTGAATTTTAACGTATTCGAACTGTCCAGGCCAAAAATCACTTTAAATATTTTTATTATGTACATTAATAATAAAAATAAAATACTAATAATATTTTATATCTACTTTACATACTTTATATACCCTTTAGTTTAAATTTTATCAAAGATGGAAATTTCAAAATTTCCCCATTGAAATAGGGATTATACAAAGTGACTATTTCTGACACAAAAAATGGCAAAAAAATCTGATAAATATTTTTCTTGAAATTTCCACAAAACTGACATAATCATCATAATTTATTTTGTACTTTATATTTTGATTTTTATAGCAAAATTACAAATTTTCAGGTTGCACCTTGGTCACAAAACAATGGTATTAACATATCTACGATATATTAATTAATTTTTTGAAAAAAGTACATATGTATTTCTCATTTTGATCCGACTTCATTTTTTTCAGAGAGCCGTCACGTGACCTTAAGGGGGGCGTCAGACCACAAATTCTTTTACCCCAAATTCTCCACAAGAGAATTTCATACGATAGTACCAAATGTCATCCAAATTGGTTTGTTTTCAAATTCTGTGAGGTACAACACCTCTATTCCTACCTTGCCCTACATTAACTTCTTTATGACAACTTACATAACACCAATTGCAGTTTTTTATTACTATTGCCGACTGGGTATCAAATGCATTGTCCTTGCAGTTTGTGCATAAAAATACATAACAGTCCACAGCTGCACAACTTTCTGACAAAATAAAACAAATACTGAAAAAATGATTGCCCAAAATTTTTTTTAAATACAACATGATGATTTTTTCAGACTTTTTGATAACTCTTTCTACAACAAAACCAAATATATAATTTAGAACATCCATACAACACGAAATAAATTACAGAAATTCTATAAATATAATTCATAAACATTAATATTTATGGATGCATCCATCTGTGTGCTAGTTTCTGGGTATTTGCCCCTCATCAATACAGAGCAGAATTCAACCCCGAAATCTTCTGTTTAGCATGCAAACATTCTAACCGCTGCACAACGAGCTGGCCCACCAACTTTGATGTTTATAATGTTCAGCAAACTTTTTATTGATACAAATTAAATTTATTATGAAAGCAACTATCAGTTAAAATTAAATATAAAATTCAGTAATATAAACAAATGTTTCTTATTTTAAAAAGTAAAAGTAGGCATTTGAGAATTTTGTATAACCATTCGGAAGGACGCACAAATTCTTGGAAAGGCTATAATGATAAATTTAAAGGCCATAATAGATATTTTTCTGTAGCCATTTTGAAGGCCACTAAAATTTGTTTAAAGGCCATCAATGCCCTTAAAACTAAGTTTGCTGAACACTGTTATATTTAAGACAAATGTTGTAGCAAACCAGTGTTTTCCAGATTTGAAACTTAGTTTTCTGTCAATTCACTTGTACGCAGGTTGTTTATAAACATTAAATATACAACATTTAGTAGTATGTAGGTTGGCGAGTTGTGATTCAGCGGTTAGAATGCTTGCATGATAATCAGAAAGTCCTGTGTTCGAATCCTGCTGTATACTGTTCAGGGGAATATCATGCTGCTAATATTGATGTTTATAAATTATATTTAATTTCTGAACCAAACATAGTTTCACCTATCTACATAAAATGATTGGTTTACTTTTGGTTCTTATTTGGTGTGGCAGAAACATTTCCTGTAAAAAGGTAAGGAAAGGGCAACGAGATGATGAAAATGGAAAAAAGCAGTGAACTCCAGACAGGCGAAGTAGCAATGAAATGGTTAACAATAACAACCAATCGGCTGTGGTTTACCTATATCGATTCTAAGACCACAAATTCAGCAAAAATTCGGACATCAGGATGATATACCTATCCGTAATGCTAGAAACATTTCAAAGAAAAGAATTGTGTTCGCTAGGTCCCAAATATAATTATAGTACGGATAGAAATGAAAGTAACACACAGCATAAGACACAAATAAAACAATCTCCAAAAAATTCTTTTATGACTGCTTTTAAAAACCGCTATGATTACCAGAAGCTTCAAGGGTTGATCACAAATGAACAAAAAATTCAAAATGGTCATCAAACAATTAAGCAGTGGTTATTCGCTAAAAGTCAGACACCAAAATAGGCAAAGTACGACACTTCCTCAATACTTATACAAAAGTTATTCTATATTTGTTGCCCCTAAGATGCTGTCGTTATGAATATTCTACGTGTATTATCGTCAACCATTTCGGTCACGTGTGCCGTACAAACAACAAAACCTTCAAATAATCACCATTTTACGGCTACCGAAACTTCCCCAATATTTGACTCATATATGACCATCACAGTCACAATTGTCATTACAGTTGTGATAGGGAAACGTGTTTTATGCTCTTCTTCATTGTTTCTGGTGGAGGTCGCATTACAGGCGGCAGAAAATCCAAGACAACATTAGATCGGTTGTTGATACCCTCCAGTCCGATATTAGTCCCTGAGCTATTTTTAAGATGTGGTGACAATTTCTGTCACAGCTTGGGCAATCAATGACAATGTGGATTAAAGTTTTAGGACAGTTGTTTATACAAAGAAGCAGGTGAGTCTTGAGTTTTGTTGTCGGTTGTTGTGTTCTGTTGTCTGGACTCTGGGAAGATATTCCAGGTCGTTGGAGACTGTTTGGGCACCACCACGGGAAAGCTCCCGTTTATGCTTATTGCAAGCTCAGTTGCTATTATGGAGCGGCATACGCACGTCGATCAGAACCCCCAGTACATCTTGAAAGTGTGTAAATGGTCCGAACCCTCCCCCACATACATTTCACACTTTCTTGACTCAATGTTTTCTCCTTTCCAATCCAAAACAATTCTCTTTTGTCAATGAACAAGATTACCATTTTAGCTGGTTCATATTCGTTAGTCTAAAGTTTAAATTAAATTTATACTGAACTTTAAAAAAATTCAACTTACGAATGGCAAAGCATATTACGATCAAGGCGGTAATCAAGTACTTCTTTATTCTTGAATGGTTTGGATTCATCTGACAGTGGCACTTAAATTTTTCTGTCTAATTTGACCACAAGCACAGTCTCCTATGATTTTACAGATCGATTTTAATCAAACAATTCGATATAAATTCTATAAACAAGAAGTTTTTTACGATTTTCACTTAAACTGAATAAATAGGCACCTAGCTAAACTGTTCTATTGTTAGAAGAATATAAATATGCCATTTATGTCTTGAAACTGATGAATAATAGTCTAGAAGGCCTACGCCTAGCTGTATGTAAGTTACATTTAAATTCGTTTTATTGGAGTCGATCTTATACATATTTGCTTACCAAATTCATGTTTGCATTTAAAATTTACATAGTAGGCGTACCTAAGTCTATTTCATAGATGCATTTCTAGCTGCAATGTTGTAAACAATAGGTAAACAGAAAACGATTTAAATTAAATAATTGTAAGAAATAATAATGTAATGATTTTTTTTTTCATTTCAAAATTTTCAAATTTATTAATTTAGGTCCATATTATCATATTATATTTTGTGAATGCTTCTGAGCTAGAACCTGACATTGGCTGATCTTGTTATTCTTTAATTTCGTTAGGTGTGAAAATACAAAATTTGGGTGTGAAAAACTTAATTCCTGAGTACAGGCTTTTAAAGGTTAAAAATAACACCCTGGCAATTAGTAGTATATTTAAAGTATTCATATTAATGAAATATTAAACAAACGAAAATAGATGCAATATAGTTTGTAGAACAAAGAACAGACAAACAAACAAATAAAGCAGTAAACTAATAGTCAAGTATAAAATAAAGTGTTCGAAATTGAATGTTTAAATTATGATTAATTGCATAATAGATAGTGAGACAGTTAACTTTTTTACTAGGTAGTAACAGATTGAGACAAGCAGGAAAATCTGTGGAATAGCAACAAGTTATTTTTAAAAATTGATCCCACATATTTAACTAGATTTTTAAGGAAGTTTATCCGTATAATTACATAATTTTTATAAAATTCAATTAATTAATATTTCATTTAGCAATGTTGCATAGCAACAAATGTTGTTGTTTTTTGGGTACCGCATTGAAACTTTCTTATTATAATTATATTTTCAAATACTACGGAAATCAACTTATTTGAGAATGATACAAATTTATTTTGAAGGAAGCCAACATATAAAAAATTTGATTCAAAAGTGCAACGGGCTAAACATAATATAAATTAGTTCTTTTGAGGAAATACCTCACTGTGTTGATAGCAGTAAAATAATAATGAAACAGAAATGCAGAAGTTTTTTGAATATAGACAAAAAGAGGGACCGAGGGTAAAAATGTGGTCAGCATTTGGCTGCCTCTGATTTTCCGGAACAGCCTCAAAAATAGATTTTTTGAATACTATTTTTATCGAAGTCGCACTCATGCTCATTATAGGATGTCACATACATTTGCTATCCAGTGATACCCAAATCAGGTTATATCTAATTTATATTGGATAGCCCACAGTTTCTCAAAAGGAGGATTTTGAACATGTGTGCCTAAGGGCAGTCACACTTTTACGAAAATGTGTGTGGAGGGAGGGGTGGGGGGTAAGTACTCACTGTCAACATTCAATTTTGACATGGGTGTTAGTGACATCAAATAAAAAGACATACAAAATGGTACATAAATTAAATGAAGCGGCAGTCTGCTCTACATTTAGAGATGAGTGTCAAGAGTATCAAACAAGATTTATGCCGTTCAAAGTCGAAAAAGGTGTCACTAAAAAAATTTAATCCAACATCGCTCTAGTATGACCCCATCAGCATAATTATATGGTGAAACTCTATTTTTCGTTTTTATTGAAATTCTGTAAATTCGCAATATTTTCAATAGAAAATTTTTGAGAAATTTTTCGATGATAGAGGGCATCTTTTGGATAACAAATTAGAAAAAGTATATGACAATTTTGCCGAGATTGAGCAGTTTTTGTGCTTAAATGACTGAACTATGGCAAAATTCAAGTAGCAATGCTGGTAGCAGTGTATTAAACAAAAGGTACACCTACTAGTTAGTTTTCTGAGAGAGTTAAGTAACCTCTAAGAAATGATGGCAAACATATTGGGATAGCTAAAAAAAAAAAAATTGCTCAACTTTAAATGCTTCAACTGAATAGTTATGGTCTGATCGAGATTCTTACAAGTGAAAACTTGCTTTCGTTTTGATGATCCTCTGCGAGGAATAGAAATAATCCTCTAGCTCCTATGAGAAACATTCTTATTCATTTTTTGAATCAATGACGACAGCTTGTCAAACCTTCCTGCCATTTAACTGCCATTGAACAGCTTCTCAAATTCAACGGACGAGTGGGATTCCGTCAATAACCATATATCTACGAAACCTGGAAAGTTTGGCACCTAGATACATTGGCTGTGTGTTAATGAATATTGATGGTGGCTTTTGTCTAAACGGTATTGTTAGCATCAGCGGTCATATTTTAATGGAAGAGGAATTGTCACATTCTTCAAGCGTTTACAAATTGGTAAAACAATACTTGAATGCTGGACGTAATACAGGCGACAATTGGTTTTCAAGCTAAATCTTAGTTGAAAGACTATTCAATTAAAATAGTACGTACGTAGGCACAATAAGAATAAATAAATGTGATGTACCACATGCAGCACGTAAAACAGAGAATCGAACCAGATGTGATACAAAAGTATTTTTATATAATACTCACCTATTGTGCTCATATTGGAACAAAGAAACTAAACCCGTGCTCCTACTTGACTCCTTTGCTAATACGTGTCCTATTCTTGAAGTACAAAGGCCAAAAACAGTTTAATTCTACAATAGGATCAACAGCGCAGTAGATGATATGGATAAAATGGTTAGAATGTATTCGACAAAGCGTAAATGTCAGCGATGGCCCTACTCCTTTGCTATGAATCTGTTAGATATCGCAAGGCTAAATAGCACTTTTTTATGGAAAATAATTTTTTCTGCAAAAATGCTACTTGGATACATAAAAAAATCGTTTTTTATAAAATTATAATGTATTTTGAACAATAATATATTTATGTACATTGCATCTAAACATATAAACAATAATAATAGTGAATATAGTGCTTCTAAACATAATCGCCATTGGTAAACTCTTTTAGAAGTTGTCTTTCTGTTACAGATTTGAAGAAATCATTAATGCTATTGCGAGCATCAGCAGCGCTAGCAAAAATCTTCCTTTTTGTCTGTATGTTTCGAAATTCGGAAATAAATAGCGATCAAGGAGTTTTGTGTCTGGGGAGTATGAAGCTTGTTTCCACAAGGAAATATGGTTATCTTCAATCCAACGGGGTCTGGCATTGTCGTGTTAGATTTTTATTTCCCATCTTGGCATTTATATTGCAAAAAACTTTTCTCACGATATTAAATTATATATATACATATAATTAATTCTTTATTTATCTCTAGGCCTATGGCAAGGAGTGGATTGTGGATGGATTTTGTGGGTATGTCTGCTGTTGAGTTTAATCTGTAGTGTTGTTTTTTTTCCTCGGGCATCTGTTTCAGAGTTACAGTGGATTTGTGTGGGTTAATTTGTGTGCTCACCATTGCTCAATTTGTGTAATGTATTGTAGTTTGTTTTCAATTGTGGATAATTTTGTGTCGGATGCTTGAGTGGTGATGTCGTCAGCATATGATGTGAGGTTGAGTCATGGTGGAGGTCTGATATGTATATTTATATTGAAAGGTTTAGTGAAAGCTAAAAAATGGTATAACATATGTATAAAATGAGAAAAATATGACTGTTTTATTTTATTACAATTGTGACAAGCTACAGTCCAGAAATAAAACACGCTAAATTGTGAAAATGGTCGACATTTATGCAACATACCAATTTAATTTAAATTTTTCCTGCATAAAGTCCCTGATCTAATTTATTTGAAACGCACTACATTCAGAAACCTACAACACAACTGCCAACAAGGTTACAAAAATTGATTAAAATGTCCTCCACTTTCAAAAACATAAATATTCACGTTTTAAAATATTAGAAGCTTTTATTTTTAGTGTTTCGTTGCTAATGTTGTTGATCCAGAAGGTGATAACGTTTTCAAATAATCCATAGTTTGGGATTGTTTACATACATGTAATCTGTTGGCGATATGAGATCCGGTAAACACAAAGGAGAGATATTTTTGTCAATCGTTCGTTCTCCAAAATTTTGGGCCAGCTATTACGTGGATTGAGGAGGGATATGAGTAGTTGCGTTACCTGGTTGGAACCCAGAGATAAGTTATAGCATCTTGTAGAGTGGCGTATAATACTTGTTGGAACCAGAGAAAGTATATTACTATTAACAATAGTTTCTCTGGTTGAAACTAAACATGTTATCTTTGTTCAATAAGGTCCACGCCAGTTGACAAGGCAAGGCAACCCACTTTCTAAGGATGCTAAGGATTAAATTATATGGAAATTTCTTCACTTGTGTAACTTTATAACTGTGAACATTGAACCATACAACGAAGTAAGCTTCATTAATCTATGCATCATACATTGATTTTACGGCAAAAGAGATTGAAAATCTTAAGAATTTAGTCAAACTGTATCCACTGAAGTTTGTCAGGAACAATACCGCACATGCAAAAATATGCTGTGTCTCTGTAGCAATAGTTCAGCGACAGTTTAGATGTTGTAAAACACATTAATATATTGTTTATAAATCAATGTCTTGTATTAGGTATAGCAAGATGATACCTAAAGCATTAAAAGAGTAAATCCAAAATATTGTCAAATCTTAATGCCACAAATTCAAATGAATAAATTTTGGTGTGGTTAAATCTCTGATTCATTGTGGTGATCTAAATTTGTTAGCAAAATATAATCATTATGCTTTGCTTGTAGTATACATCTTTTCCCGCTGATATTCAATTTCTTGGGTAAATATGCGATTACTGAATTTGTTAAATTGATAAAAAGCTGAAACAAAAATATACGTATGAAATATTATTATTTTTTAATATATTGTGAGTTTGTAAAAATAGTAGACAATGGGTATGTGTGTATGAATCCACGCAAAAAGCCTATCCTACCCATAACTCTAATCCCAGGAGAACTTTTCTAAAAAGGCTATTTATTTAAAAGAAAAGGACTGTAAAATAGTAGTATTTTGGTGAACTTATTAGTACCACACAGTCTGTTTACAGAAAGTATAAGCAATAAAGCCATAATAGTTGAGGTCCATCGAAATTTGAAAGTTTGAGTGAGTAAAGATCCAATTATTGGTCCTAAACAATACCTATAAATAAACAAAATCATGGTTAAAGACTCAAAAACCATGTCAACAAAATAAATTATATGTAAGGTATTTCTATTTTTATATAATATAATTGTAAATATACATATAAAATAATTTTTTTTCTTCCATAAAAGAAAAACATTACCCTAATGATAAAGTAGAATTCTTCAGTCCACTCACAAGACCAAAAGTTTCTTCCTGATCAGAAAAGCCATAATCATTTCTAGAATATAACAACAAAATCTGACTTTATATTATAAATATTAATTAATGAAATATAATAGTGTGATTCATAATTAATGTCCGTTGTCTCTATGGTTTCAATAATAGAACAGTTGTCTCTATGGTTTACAAACATTGTTTCAATACATGGACATTGGTCTCTATGGTTTCAATATCCAAACAGTTGTCTCTATGTTTTCACTACGTAAACATTTGACTCTGTGGTCTCAATACAAGAACAGTTGTTCGTCTCTATTCTTTAAATATATAAACAATCCTTCGTCTCTATTGTTTTAATACATGAACAATGTCTCTATGGTTTCAATACACAAAAAGTTATCTACATATGTATGTACATATATTGTTTTAATATATGAACAATGTCTCTATGGTTTCAATACACAAACAGTTATCTATGTAAATTGTTTTAATACATGAACAGTTGTCTCTATTTTTTCAGCACCTAAACGAACAGGTGTTTGGTCTCCATGGTTTCACCACATGAAAAGTTGTCTCCATCTTCAATCATCCTACAGAATCATAGAGTAATAACTATACAGAGGTCCGACTCTTGCTGGAGTTATATACAGTTTTATACTACTATGAATTGGCCTCAATAGAAATAGTAATTCTATATAAAATATTCATAAACATCATAGCATTACATACATTGAACAATTTTGCTATGCTGACAGTGTGTATTGGATATAAAGACACGTTCCACTAATATTTTAGGCAGAACTACTTCTTAATTTAGCAATCTATGAATTTATTTGTGCTAAAGTTATGCTACTTTGTACTGTCTCGATATAGCAAATTTTTATAAAATTCTGATGATTTTTATTTAATAGATATTGAAAATATAAACATCCAGCCAGCTGGAGTCGACTCGATACTCTGTAGGTATAGATTCCTACTCTGTGTACAGTATAGTGCATAGTAAATCCTTCTTGATTTATAATTTATTAATTAACAAAGGAGTTTTGCAACTTACACAGCAAGAGTTTTTAGTAAATCCAAAAGGGGAACAAATGCTGCTGCTTGACCAAAACCTTC
>JAUYWI010118039.1:0-10492 GCA_034780595.1 Parotoplana pacifica
GATTAATTTTTTCAGCCAATCAAATATTCCATGGAACAATAGCATTTACCCTTATTGTTCCATCATGGAACAATAACCACTGCCTTTTTAGCCCTACTAAATTATCTATCTTCTGCATAGGAAGTAAATAATGTTCTAAGGAGGGTAGGGTAACACCTTTCCTCCTTTCCTATGATGTCATAGACTATTCTTTGGTAAAGCAATGTTTTTAGAGTCTCAATACAGTTTTATTTTAGGTAAAATGAGTTCTATGCCTTACCTCCAATGGTAAACTCATATTGTTAGCTATGGGTTAGCAACATAAAGATATTACATTATATGTATAAAAACCTAGCTGTATGTTAGTACAAGAAATGTATATGTATGTTTTGCACATACTGTTATATCAGTTTGTTTAGAAACATCTAGCTCTATGCCAATATGTCATTGGCTCTATGAGTTAACTAACTTTTCCAGTGTATTATAGGACTTCTGAAAATGAACTAAACTTTGGACATTGATAGCTTGTACAATTTAAACCCTATAGAAATCAAATTGGTCAATAGATTCTAAAATACTTGAAATAAGTGAATTGGTATGACTCTAAATAATATTAATTTATGTAATAAGAATGATAGATTAGAGAAACTTTAATGCCTAAAATTTAAATTATTCTCTACTTTACTACATTTTCCATAAGTGTCAGCTCATTTTACCTAGGCTAAATATTTTTTAACAACTTGTGATTTTAATTTTTATATTAAGCCATTTTTATTTAACTTTTAACCACTTGCTTGTAGTCTATCAGTTTTCCTCTTTAATGATTTTCAACAAAGAGTAATTTGAAGCTATTTGTTTAAAATGATTTTTCACAAATAGTAATTTGAGTTTTTTGTCAAAATTTTGACAAATCATAATTTTTATTTTTATTAGAATGTCAAAATGGAGAATCTTTTTTCTAAAGAACCAATATAGAGACAGAAATCTACATTATTATACATAGAAGTCAATGCAGTGACAAAATTGGAAATGTAAAAAATGTAACAAAATTGTATCAAACAGTTATTTTATGTGACAAAATGAAATTTATGAATGAAGTATAATAAACTGTGACAAAATACAATGTGTAGATGATTTCTGGGCACATGTCTTTTCAATATAATCATCAAGTGGTGTATCTAAATTCCCAAAAAGTTTCAAATTGTGCTGATATAGAAAGGAGCTTCAGTGAAAACAAATTAATATTAACTTCTGGTAGAATGAGAGTGTCAGATGCTACACTCAATGGTTATCATTCTGCCCCATCTTTTATGCAGAAATATCAACAAAATTCTGCAAAACTCCCTGAGAGAAATGAAAACAAATCAGTTAGAAGATGCTTCAGCATTGAAGCAAGAAGGCTTGCAAATGCTGAATGAAGGTCTCTATAAAAAAAAGACTTCAATAAAGTTGCTACTGCCAATGCCCTGCTGGAGAGAAACAATGATTTGGAGAATGAAGCCAGTGAAAATAAAACAATGAAAAACTAACAGTTTTTTGTGAATAGTAGTACACTTTGTTTGTGTTAGAGGTGTCCTTTTATTTTGTTGTCCAAACATTCTTATATTACCTATCCAATTTTTATCCTATATTCATTGAATGTCTTATACATAAATACATTGTAGCTTTAATCAATTTATTCTACCAATTTGTACATATACACTGGGTCTCAAAATAAATGAGAAATTTTTAATTGTTTTACTTGGATTATTTTCAGAATGGTGAGTTTAAATTTTGGTATTTATTTCTGAAAGAAAATCCTAAAAATCTGTTTTAAAATGAGAAATTTTTTATTGACTTTTTTATTGAAATTTAGTCTTCCATGGGTTATTTATTTCCAGCCCTGCTAGCTTTTATTTAAAATTATAATTTTTAAAGCTGGTTTTACTTACACTGTAAATTGTATTAGGAAGTATGAATGTTCATAAATAAATTGGTTAAAAAAGATGTACAAAATAAATGCACAATTTAAATTTATATTGCTTATTGTAAGTACTAATGTTTTGTTAACTAATTTTTAATTAACAAATTATAAGTTTATTGTTAGAGCTAAGCATCTTAATTTTCACAACCATCTTTAAATATGTATCTTAGGTGGTTAAAATCTTTTTTTCTATTAAGTTTATTTGATAACTGCTTCTTTGTAAAGTACTTCAGCTGGGCAGATTTGATTGAAATTCATCATAAGTATACTGATTTTAACTTTGGTTGGATGGTGGGAGTCATATAGAATGAAGACTGGTTTAGTAGTTGGTTTTCTAAACCATTCTTGACTCATTACATAATAATTAGGAAACAATATTTATTTTCAATAGCACTAACAATACATCAACTATAAAAATGAAAAATACATGAATGTTTTAAATTATTACAATTTAATACCATATCTTTGAACTAAAAATAGACCATTTAAAAGGTTTGCAATAGAAATTAAAGTATGTTATAAACAAAAATCAGTAAAATGTGTGAAATTTGGTCACAAGTGCACATAAATTTTGTGTAGTTTCCTATTTTTAATCTAGAGTTTGCCTCCTTGGTCAGTTGAACACCAGATTGACTCTTAGAGAAGAACTTTTGGTCATTTGAACACCAGATTGCTTCTTAGAGATGAACCTTTGGTCATTTGAACACCAGATTGACTCTTAGAGATAAACCCTTGGTCATTTAAACACCAGATTGACTCTCAAAAGAACACCTTATCTTTAAATATTCATATAATACATACTTATCACCAGATCATTCCTCAAATTGGGGATCCTGTTCTTTATCTTATGAATCTGAGTATTTTTTTTAATTTGTAGAAGATACAAATAGGTTAGGGTGTGTTATTAACTGCTATGTTACTCAAAATATGCAAAATCAAAGATAGTGGATGTGAAATAAAATCAGTAAGCTGATTGTAAAATAAGTTCTGTGAAAATGTAATCAGGTTAGTTTTTTCCTTCACAACAATCTCACCTTCTTCCCCCTTTCTGATAATAAAGGACTTACCTGTCTGCATGAATTTTGCTGTCACTTTTAAATATCTGTACACTCAGTTTATGTACATAGTTTTCCATTTCTTCTTCTAGGGTTGATTTTGGTTTCTGTAATACAAGGTAAGTATATAAACTAAATAACAATGAAAAAAATCTTTTGGTTGGATTACATTCATTTCTATGGTGTTAGTACTGTCAAATGCTTGCAAGATTTTAATTTATTATTTTTTAATTTTGTATGTTTGCTGCAGTAAAGATTTCATTCTACATATAATAGATCTATTTATATGCTTTCTATTTCATTGTTATTACACTTTTTATTAAAGCCATTTCGAAAATAACTATTTCACTTGTACCGAGGGATAAAGGCCTTCTTTTGAGCCCAAATTCCCATCTTCTAAAGAACTTAACTAGGTAGAGTTTAGTGAAATATTTTAGCTGACTGACAAGCTTCATCTTCCAAAAGCCTTATATTTATAAAATTAAGAATAAAAGACATTTATTAGAATTCACAAATTACATTTTAAACACACATTTAAACCTCAAAACTATTGAAAACTTTCAAATTCACTTGTGGTGTCAATATTTTTCACATAGGGGTTATATCTGATGATGGATTACCTGGCAAATTTCATCAGATTTTTCCCCAAATCAACTAAATGCAATGTTCTGTAATAATTGTTGAAAATAATATATGCTAGCCTGGTGTAGTCCACCAAAAATTGTAATTTATATTTTTTTAACACAGAATCTGTACAAGCATAATACATCCCATATGCCAAATATTGCTAACTTTCAGCTTTTTTGAATCCAAAAGTAATGTTTTTATAAAAATTAAATGGTGTCATATTTAACCCAATTTCATTTTTCCTACCACTTACTTAGAGAACAAAATATACCAAAAGTCACAGAATAAAATCTGGTATTTTGATTTCAGAATTCATCCCAATTACTCAACTGACTCATTTGTAAGCAAAAATATTGTTCTCTAGAAATGAAATACAACAAATTGCAAGGGGAGCCCATTGTAACAACATATATTTTAATAAATAGGACATTGTCAAAGCAAGAAATAGTTCAACAGGCTCCATCACTAAGGACTTAAAAATACTTATATCAAAAGGTGATGCATTTCACAGAGATAGACAAATTTACAAGCTCTGTTGATTGTTTTATTTAGTGGTATACTCATCAAAGCTAACCATTTTTGAGCAATCTGTGCACCACCAAAAAAGTCAATTGTTATTTTGTAATAATTAAGAAAAATATTGATCCAAAAATGTTACTAATTTTTTTGTGTAAAAATATGGGCATATACTGGAAATCACATATATTTAGATGTGGAAATATTCTTTGTCAATAAAATAAAATCAGAATACTTTCAAATTTAATGCATGCACTTATTATCTGCCAAGTAAAACAAAGTCATAACTTTGTCCAAAGTTTGAAAATGCTATTTTTGCAACTGAAATCAACCAAACACCATTAAAACAATGTAACAGGAACAATAAAATAAGCATTTCAATATTTTGTACAATGTCTGCTAAACATGCTGAGGTTAAGGGGTTCAATTAGTGCTAATCTATCCTACATTAAACTGAGTTTGACTTATCAAATTTTCTATAGCAATTGTTCCTCTCTTTTAAGCTTTGATATGAAGTATATGAACATTTTATATTGCTCAGGCAATGATTATGCCTAGCTATCCTGGGCTATCACTTGCAAGTAATATAAATAAGTGGTATTTTTTTATCAAAGTAGACCTGTTTTTTTATTATTGCTGTTAAAACATAATATCTGACAATAAATTGACAACCTTCACACAAATGAACCTTAGGTGAATGAATTCACTCATTTCCAGCAAGAATGCACATATTATTTCAGTGTAGAGACAAGGAGATGGGCATTTAAATGCCATAGATTTTCCCTCTCTAGTTAACAACACAGTAAAAAAAACAAATTGTTGAACTGAAGAATGTAATTGATACATGCAGATTGTGGTTCACCAACTTCATCACTATTATTTACTATAATGACCAAAAGTGGCCTGTTTATAAAACAATTAAACTGATAATATTATGCTCAGCTCACTAAATAATGGTGAAGCTGAATTCAAAGTTTGAAGTCAGGTCCATCAGACAAAGTTCAATTTTATATCTGATGGTGTCATTATCCTTTCTGTCAGTCTCGCCCCTTATGGATGTTTTCAATGTACAGGGTGGCCCATAAGTCCATATCCTCAGTCTTAATTATTAAAAAAATTGCATTGTATAACTTTATTTATTTACAAACAATAAAGTTTAATGTAGGTAATTTTTGAAATTCCAAATGGTGCTCCAGGAAATTATGCCTCAGGAGTCCATGAATTTCTCGACTCAACATTCCCTCATAGTCATAGGTGGCTGGGGAGAAGAGGTCCAGTGGATTGGCTTGCCCGATCAACTGATCTAGCGCCATTAGACTTTGCTGTGTGGGGATTAGTTAAAGATATTGTTTTTGGTAACAGACCAAGAAGTCTTGAGCATTTACGTGAGGAAATTATACCCACCTTTGCCACTTTTACTCCCAGCCTTATGTGAATCAATTTGTTATTCAATACCCGACCTGTATCAAAAATGTATCAAATGTATTGAGCACTTGTCAACTTAATTGAACTTTACAGAGTTGCTAATTAAACTTTATTGTTTGTTAATAAATAGTTATACATATAATGCAATTTTTTAAATTTTTCATTATCTATGACTGGGGATACGGACTTATGGGCCACTCTGTATAACTGTACATATCGAACACTAACTATGATGCGACCATTAAAATATTACGATGTTGACGGGAGCACAAATTTACATAAATGGTCATTTCGTCACCATTTTGGCTAAATGTCGTATGTGCTACTTTCTAAATTTTAAAGAAGAGTTAAAAAACTAAAAAATGCTTGCTAATAGAACTTTGTTACGATTTAACAAATGCAATAAACTAAGTTTTACTCAACTAATTTTATAAGTTTGGTTTCTTAAAACTATTCCCAATAAAATAATAAAATGTAAACGAAAATTGTAAAATATGCAGATATGATATTTAGCAAAAACGGTGTCGATTTGTGTCTCTGCTGATTCGGTTTTGTATAATAAACTTGATTTTTCTATATTTGCTTGTTTGACTGAGAAATTTATTTTCTTTGTCTATTTAATGTTCCCTTGTGATAAAAAAAGGGGACAATTCTTAACTAGATTTAAACTGCACATGGCATTGTTCGAAAATTATAAATGCAGTCACAAAAATAATATCCTAGCAAGGGTGGTGCGATTTATTTTTAGGTTTCTTCTTAACGTAAAGTTTAACATTTTCGAAAATACGGTGTCCTATTAGTCGCCCTGGACAATATCATATTGCATATATACCTACTGCAGGTGCTATGCATTCAAAGTTGAACCAAATTAACATAAAAAGAAGTTAACTGTTTCTCTAATAAGGTGAATGACAGCCAAGCTAACTTCAGACCACACATCTAATAGTTGCTATTAGTCAAAGGGCAAGTAATGTGCAGCTACATGACAGAAATTGTTCCATAATTAAAATACCGAAAGTTAATCAATCATTCAAATTGTTTAAATTCTAAAGCCAAACATTTTAGACATAATACTTAGTACATGTACATTTAATATTATTCTCCTTCCATCTATGTATATGTATTAGAAATCGATCATTTTAAAGCATTTTTGTAAAGTAAAATTAGAAAATTAAAATTTGTCTAATATCTTGCAATAGAATATTATCTGAAAGAAAGTTTTCAGTAATATTTCAGAAGAAAAACAGACATAAGAATGTGTCTCCTGTACTTAATTTCAGACGTTGTTGGTTTCTGGTTACCTATTATACCGTCCGGTCATGCCTGGGGTCATGAGCGGTCATTTAAAGTATTATAAAAAAACGTTTCGTCTGCTCTGTTTTTATCAACAATAAATTAGAAAAAAGCTCAAATTCCCTGTTTGTATTGAAACAGTTGCATTCAGCTTTTTGTTTAATTTAAAAAGTATCATTTTACGATGTTGGTGTTTACTGTACATCATAATACTAACAGGTGCTGTTAATTTTAATACTTCTACATATACATACATGTATACTATTTTCTAAGAGATCAACCAACTACTAATTTGTATGATGTTAACCTACAGAAAGTGTATGTGGTTGAGATTATATGATTATAATAGCTTATAGTGCAAAAAGACAAATAGGTATAAATTATAAGTATTTAAATTTTATAATTTTTAATAATTATAGAAAATTAAAGCATTATTGTATAGGTATGTTTTACACAACACCTGTGCTGTACTAGAATACGTACACAGATTGCTGCTGACGGGCAAATCACGGAGATCTGAGGCGAGATACATAGATATTATAAGTAGAAAATAGGTCAACAAACACTACTCTTAGTAAGTAGTATATATAATTTTTGAAAATAAATAAACCGTTTAACTTATTAAATGACAAACCAATTCTCAACAACAACATACCAGGAGCCAAAACGCAGTCCGCTGTATCTGCGTCGTATTTATAACCAGCGCGACCACAGTTGCATCTAAAATAATCCGATATTGACATTTGTGAATCAGATTTTTTGGTTTTAATAAAAATGTACGCTGTATTTAGATGTACTAAATGTATAATCAAAATACAAAAAAAAATAGATAGTTCAAATAAAGAATACTTGAGATAAAAAATCGTTAGTATTTTTTAATACCTACATCTAAAAAAAATTAATATCACAACTTTAAAGTATTTTAACTAGCTCGAATTATCTTTATTAGGCATATAATGTTTATATTTTTTTAAAGTTTAATAAATCTAAAGTATGTAAATATGTGATTTGAATATTTAAATCTGTAATCTGATAACAACTTCGTCATATTAAAGGTTATTACGCTCTGTGGATGACATTTTGAGGTTAGACATACATGTTAACCATCTTGTACCTTTAAAACATTACAGCTGTATCTAGGAGTGCGTCCCCCCCCATGGGATGTGTGCAAAACAACAAAATTATATTTGAACTGCTTACATGAAAGAACCTTTGGTGTTTTTACAAATTCCTGACTTGCAGATCCCTGCAATGGAACATTCATCGATATCTAAAAAAGGCAAAATTAAAATATTAGCTGGGTGTCATTTTTATTTCAGGTTTGTAAAATGTATAAATTTTGTCTTTTCATAAATAAATTAAAGCCAATCTGTAAAGAAAAGGAGACATCTTAATAGCTGCCACAAACACACAATAAATAAAAGTAAATCGATTGATAATAAAATGATTAATTCAATCATAGTACAATCTTACGGAAACGTTTAAAAATATTTTAAAGCCATATTTAAACATATTAAGATAGAACGTTGAAAACTGGAAATAGTGTTTAACATTTTAAGCGTTATTTCCAGTTTCAAATAACGTGTAGTAGTAAAGATTGTATTTTACACTTTTAAAACATTCAGTTTTAAACGTTTTTATAAACGCTATTCCGTAACAGTGTACAATACACGATCAATATTGCTTCAAACAAGAAGTATGAATTACAAACTGAGCATTTGAAGTAATCATTTCAAAAGGGCCGGCCGAAGCTCGGTAATGAGCATGCCGTCATAAACTTTAAAACATCATAACAAAATAATCTTCAAGTACATATTTAAAGGTAATTGCAACTTGATATAATAACCACAGGTTTAAAATGTCAACAAAAAAGAGAAAACATATGTTATCTATAAAAGAGAGATTTAAAGTTATTCAAAGTAGTGAAGGGTTAATTTTTTATACGAACTCCTTTGGAGCGACCATTTTTCTTGGGATTTAAGATGGTCGTAGTAGCTAATTAGTTTATCAAACAAAATTGTTAACCTATTAGTGTATACCCTTAATGTAAAATAACAGTTCTCTACTACCCAAATCATTAGTGCCATGTTAACAATCTTTGTCGACATATGTAATGTGTCTACAACACTTCACCTTGACATCGTCCCTGCTTCTTCTCGTATCCCTTGGGACAGAGACGGAGTCTGCACCGTCTGCATGGCTCACCCCAGGCCACGTTGAAGATGCCGCAGCACTGACTTTTGGTAAGCATCAGCGCATTGCTGGACTTGACACACAATCCTCGCGATATCTTCAGGTAGCAGGTTTCACGGATTTGCTCTGAAGAGAAAAGGTTATCATGTTTTTGATTGTAATAATAAATCGAGATTGTACTAATGGAGGCTGTCAAGATTACCTAACCCAAAAAGGCTGGTTTGTTTATAGAAATCAACTTAATGTATTTTATTTATATCAACCCTATTCTTCATATGGAAACAAACATATTAAAGTATTTCGAGGTTCCTAAAATACAACAGCCATTAATTTTTACATGTTATAGTGTTATAACTTCATCTCAAAAGAATACATCAAGTATGTGGCACTAACAGATCCATTACTTCAGTAAATTATCGTTTTCTAAAATAATTTTATAAATTCTATATTAGATTATGTTATGTATAATTGTATATTATATCTAAATACATGCGTATACCTGAAAATATGATCAATTTAATTTGGGAATTAGGAATAGTAGAAAATAAATAGATTATGTGTACGCGTGACTTGTCGGCTATATATTTCAAATCGATATTAAAAACGAATTTGATATTTTTGCATCCTGATAACTTAGAAATCTCATTAGTAATATAAAAACAAATTATTTGTAACTATAGATTGCTATTACACACAGAATAGATTTCTAAATTATCAGGATGTAACCGACTTTTTTTTATTTGCTTTTAACAATAAGTATAAATGCATTGAGATTACATTTTGGCAAAATGTGTTATTTTGACATTCAATGGACCGACTCTTCTTAAAATTCGCCAACAAAAAGCAAATTGTTTATATTTTGCCACTACGACTACATAGGGAGGTGTATAATTATTAATTTTACATGCCAAGTCATATTGGATAGAACATGTTGAGATTATGTGTTCAAGTCTACAGAGCTACTGAATAAGATAAATGCTTCATTGAATTTATTTAATAACTTAATCATTAGAATCTTTTGAGCCGAAAAAATATAATAATTAGTTCTGTCTAAACACCTAAACAGATTGTTCAATTTTATTCCTTAATAAACCATCTTTAAAATTTAAAATTCGTAAGTATGATTGAGTGTCTAACTATTTTAAGTTCAAATAGAAAATTTCATTTCCAGTATTAGAGAAAATTAAATTGGTCAGAAAAGTCGTTGTTATAACCTATAGCCGTTAGTTAAAAGGTGTGAATTCAGTCATTTTTACTCATAAATCAACAATAGACAATTTGTAGAATATTGTGATGGTGTCAGGTCGAGTCAACTATTGCAGGGGCGCAACCAGGGGGGTCCATGGGGTCCGGACCCCCCGTTGGGCTGAATTGCGCCCTACCCTCAGTCATTTTTTATGTTGTTTTTTCAACTTAAACTTTTCTGAACGACTGAAATGCA
>JAUYWI010118050.1:0-10491 GCA_034780595.1 Parotoplana pacifica
GAAGACAGGGATCATCTCCTCCTGTCCTGCCCTGCTCATTCGCATTAGCGCATCAATATTCGGGGAACCCCCATCTTGAATCACCACGAGTGCATCACACCCGCTGAGATGGCTGCCTTTATTGAGGCGATTGATCGGACCCCGACCAACGAACCTGCTCATTAGCTGCGGGGCATAACAACAACAACTAAATATTGGTATTGGTGAAATAGCACCTAATTTGAGAATCACAGTTAAAAGGTCTCTTAGATACTGTTGTGACATCACTTGATCTTCCCATATGGGGATAGATTTGCTCGGCGTTCCGCTACTTGGAGAAGAAGAAAGATGGATTCTGATACTAGAAAAAAGAAAAGGCTTCAGCAAGGTATTCTCTAGAGGGTTGGTCAGTTTTCCCCTCTTCTTGATCTATATAAAGAGAGGAATTATTACCTGATTGAGAGAGTTCACCTTTGTGGATCAATTTGATTTTGGATAACAGATATCAGTTTGGATTATCTCAAAAAGAAGCCAGAGAGCGCTCAGCAAAATTAGGGAAATGGCAGATGTACACAAACATTTAAAAGTATGAATTATATGTATTTATATTAAAGAACTCTATGTGTACTTGTTTGATGAATTGTATATTATCATCAAATAAAGAAATATATAAAGAATTCATTAACATAAAAAACGAAATTTAAAATATCCGGCTCACCCAAAGCCAGATGTTTTTTATGAACAAATAGGCAGACAACCAGATAGCCAGCTATTTCACATATGTGAGTGGAGTTCTTTAAAAAGTAGCTATTGCCCAATTATTTGTTGCATTTAATCAGCAACGATGGAACACCTGCTAGTAGACAAGTAATATAGTATAACATATCAATGGTTATACACGGTATAACATTCTTCATCTTCCATTAAAGTCCTACATTGCATAGCGAATTGAAAGGCTATTTGTGTGTGCTCATGAGGTAGTTCAGTGCAGATTCACTAAGGATATTTCACGTATGAACTGATAATGGGAAAAAATGACTGCTCTGATGTGTCGTACTTTGAATGCGGTGCAGGGAGACGCTAGTTATGTCCCCGTGTTGTGCTGTTTAATTTTGTATAACTTTCAGGGTGAGGGACGCCCAATTCACCTTTGATAATTATTCCCGATCTATGGGATCTTCTTTAGGAGCTGGTCAAGAACAGGTAGAGTTTGGCATTGTTTCTAGTTGGTTTAGTTGAACCGGATCAAGACCAAAGTCTAAATGTTTAAGGATGGTTGTGTTTATGGCCAATACATTTTGATTGACATTGATTGTTCCAGTCGATATCTGGTTAATTGAAGTCCCCGGATATCCATGTTTTTGATTAAAAGCTTGTATAGCACTGAAATAACTGAAGCTAGGTTTATTTTATTAGTTGAAGGTGGACGGTAGGCTTCAACAGCGATAGCTGATTTGTTTTGGTTTAGTGGAATATGGGCTGCTACAATTTTGCAAACAACCTTCACCTTATTACTCTCTGTGTTCAACCATTATTGAAGCAGAGCTAGAGCTACCATTAGGGCTAGTAATATGATATAAATATCTGTAGGTAGAATATACGTTTTTATCGTTTATAAAATCATTTTCAATATGATAGGATTTAGTCACAGCGTACTTAAATGAATTAACGACTAAAAAAAGTCTAATCTCGATTTTGTTAAAACTGTGAACACTAATACTGCAATAACTACTGTCACTTGAATTTGTTGCTGCACTACATGCTGTACAACAGAAGTATGAACTTAGATCTTTATGAAGCAAACCTTAAAGAATTAATAATTTATTCTAACAAAACAAAACTAAACAAAAAATCGGAAATGTTTGTTAAAATCGCGAAAAATTGCACTGATAGCTAAATCAGCCATCCTACCCCTTAACATAACGAGAAAAAAACACTGATAATTACAGTTTTATTCTATGCAATTGTACCAAGGGAAAAAGTCAGTTTATACAAGCAAAAAGTAATTAGCTCATGTGAACTAATATTAATCAAAGAGCAAACACCGTTTTGGGTGTATTTCAATTATTTTATAATTTCTGCTGATACACTTCTATGCATATTTCAATTATTTTAAGGCGTGAGCTAATACAATGTTTGCCATTTTGGCTAATAATAATAATATTTATTAAAATTCTCTAACTGGTTTCTGTTTTAGTTCAAATATACTCCACATTCACCCTCAATGGAACGCAACCAGTAGTTCTGTCTTCTCCGAATTATCCAGAAGGTTATGAGAATTCTTTCTCAAGTACATACTTTCTGACTGTGCCAGAGAGCTACCAGGTTGTCATAACCTTTCACGGCATTTTCTCTTTAGAATCACTTAATAGTAGCATTTGTAAGGATTATCTTTATTTTCGTAAGTCAGCATTCTCAAAATGTATTGAATATTTGATATTTAGACTTTTAGACATGTAATTGCAAATGTTTGTTTTCTATTTGTTTAGCTGGTCATGGTAAGGTGTGTACAGAACCAGCCAGTCCAATGTATTTGGCTTATGGAAATAAGTATTTTTATTTTAAAACAGACAGTTCTGGAACAAGAGCTGGTTTCAATATGACTATAGATATTGGTGAGTTTATAATGATGTGCTTATTTTTGAAAGACAAATTCTTTGTTAGTAAATATGATAAAGGCCATTATGCTTGTTGCCAAATAATGTTTTAGTGAAACAGTGCAGTCTATAGATATTGGTGTGTTCAGCCTTGCCTAATAGTCTAAATAAGATAGTTGAAATGGGTCTTTTTTATCCCTCATAACTTTATATCTACGTCAATTATTTAGTCTCTGTATGTCAAATATATCAAAACCGGTCACGTAGTTTAGGCGATAGATTGTGTTATCATCTTTGGGAAGCAACAACAAAGTAATTTGAATTTTTTACAAAAAGAATGGCAAAAAGTGTGTTACCCTAAATAAGTGAAATAATTTTGTGGGTATTGCCTCTCACCAGTTTCCGATATAGGGTATTGTAAAATGTTAGTGCTAGAAATTCAAAATAAAACATCTGAAAATAAATATTTCAAGTTCTTGTATACCTGATAAGTAGTTTATAATTTTGAATTTGTTAGCTCTAATATTTTAAAATATCATTTGTCTAAAAACGCAATCATTTTCATATACAGAGTAATAATAAAGAAACAGGTATACTATACTACTTATCTATATTACTCGCAAATGATAGCCCAGTACAGCTGTTTCGACCTTGTTGGGCCTCATCAGTTAGGCATAATGATTGCCTGAATAATATAAAATGTTCATATATTTCATATCAATGTATAGAAGTAAAGAAAATTTGCCAATTTGCATAAGAAGAGAAAAAGAAGAAGATATTGACAAAAAAAGTACTTGGAAGCCTGTTTTTTTATTAAAGAACTAACACCCAAAAATGATATAACAAAATTATAGACCGTTGTTGTTATTATTTGCCTATACAAACATCAGAAACAGGTTTAGAGTCATAAATTCTTTTATTTGTGTTTGATAGTTTATTGCGTAGGCTGTTTTATAAAAAAACGTTTAGTTTAACTTTGAAACTGGAAACAAATGGAGAAAACTTTCCAAAGGAGGGCTTTGACTTCAAATCAGTAAAGCAATCCGATTGTAGTTGTTAGAATTTTATGAATAGGATATTGTGATTTTGTATGCGTCTTATATATTTGATTTGTGTAGGAAATTAACTTAGCAGATATGTAGATCAATAGATACATAAGTGAAAAAAAGGTATTCATTTAGATACATCTGTGATAACACAAATTCAAGTTGTAGTCATGCTTTTCTGGTTTTATTTGATTCTATAATGTCTTAGTTACCATCCATATACAAACTTTTAATTCACACTATCTTCTAAAACAGCTGTTATGTTCGTTAATAGTGCATACCAATACTGATTTGTTTTAAGACTACATATTAGTGAACAATGCTTTTATAGGTATTTGATCACATAAAACTATACTTACCATTAAATGAACTTATTTGTAATCCAATTTTCATTTAAAAATTTCTGCTATGGACACCAATTTAACATAGTATCTTTATATAACTGTTATTTTGAAAGACATTTGATTACCTTAGCTAGTATCACCACTTTGGAGAGAGCACTATAATGTTTTCAGTTCCATTGTGGCTAAAATAAATTCTAAAAATATATTGTGCATGCAGTCGTGGCCAAAAGCTTGGCATAAGGGTTGAAAAACTTATAGAATTGTATTACTACTAAAATAATGTTTAATAGTATTATCTGTTATAATATATAACTGTTATTGACTAATCTTTTCCTTGTTTTATCACGCTTATTTCCGTAAATTATGTGCCATATTTGAATTTTGAGAATGGATAAAACTAGAGAATTCTCAAAAGAAAAGCGAGCTCAAATGAATATTTTAAGCAAGAAATTGCGAATCATATGAATGTCAGCCAAAGCGGCATTGTTAGAACTTTGAAGCGAATCCATTTCAGTGGGAATTACCTGAGTAAATAGCAGTATCTCGTTTCTGTTTTAGCTCGACCATGCTTCAAAACATTCACACTTGATGGAAGTCAACCAGTAGTTTTGTCCTCTCCAAATTATCCACGACATTATTGGAATCTGTTTTTATGTAATTACTATGTGATTGTACCAGCAGGCTACCACGCTGTCATAACCTTCAACGGCATTTTCTCTATGCTAGATCCTGGTGTGTTGCCTATATGTGTTGCCGATTATCTTTCTTTTTGTAAGTCATCAATCTCAAAATTTATATCAAAAATTGCAATTTAGATTTTTGGACTTTTAGACACGTAATCGTTTAGTGTTTGCTTTCTATTTGTTTAGCTAATTATGGTAGAGTGTGTCGAAAACCAACGGGTCCAATTTCTATGCCTCCTGGAAATACTAGTTTCTTTTTTGTAACAGACAACTCAAAAACAAGAACTGGTTTCAATATGACTATAGATGGTGAGTTTATAATGATGTTCTTATTTTTAATGCTGAATTCTTTATTTGTATGATCATTAAGCTTTTCACCAAATTATTTCATTCAATGAACTCGACTTACCATCTTATCATGCTTCTGCTTAGGTGTAGAACAATATGCACATAATGTCAACGTTTTGATTTGATCATGGAAAAGTTATTTGTATTTTAAGGCCAAAATTTGTGTTATCACTGTCAAGTTGATTATTATTTCTAAATGTTGTTAGTTCTAATCTCTATTGCATCCCTCCGATAAGAATGTTTCTATGATAGGGCCTGTTCATTTATCCAAATTTGTTGCAGTTGTAATTTTCATTTCTAGTGCTGCCGTTTAGTCTTTGATAATGCTTTGAATTGTGTTCTTCTTTTCTAGCAGCCAATCAAACCACAAATACCTAAAGTGCAGTGAACCCAACAGAGTATAAAAGCCTATAACACACTAGCATTGTTGCAGATCAGTGCAAAAGCGTACCAATATCAATGACCACAAACCAATCAATAATATTTCAAGTATTTTTTAAAATTTTCGAATTAATACCATGCTACTCACTAATACAATGTTTAATATATGTGCAAATAATATCATGTTGTTTTAACTATTAGCAACACAACTAATCTAATCAATGTGGACTATAAATGTGTGCTGCCACAATCTAGATTGAAATTTTAAAATGTTACCTGAATGGTGAAGTTGTTGTATATTTTCGGCTATAGAGATCTGAATATTGATTGTTAAATCTTAATTTGTTTTCTTCATAAAGTAAAATCAAAGTACAATTAATTAGATGCTGCTATAAAAGTCCGGTTATTTTGCAATACAAATTTAGATTTATATTGCCATCAAAAGCTGATCAGTCTGCTAGTTCTTGTCTTTGTGCTGAACAATATCGATATTCAAGAATGTGTCATTTATGTACATCCTATTATTTTGTTTGTTGTACTATATATATTTATCTTCTTTAGACTATTAGCGAATTTATTTCCATCTATGCTGGGGAATTGAGTAATTTTCTTTTCATTGAAATATGTTTTGTTTATTTATTTGTTTTTTATGTAGTTTGTTTGAAAAAATGTACGAGGATATATGCTACATGATATTGAAAACTTAATATTTATCCAGGTATGTCTCGCGAAACTTGCATCATACATGTGTACAATTGAAAATATTTTCGAGTTTCCATGAATTGTAAAAATAAATGTTTGGACTGGAGTCTCTCTAGACATGGCCAGTAACTCACCATAATTGACATAAAAGATGGAGTTACTTTACTGTATTAACTGCCCATTTTGGCTTTAGATGTTACAGTCAAATGAATAATTATTTCTCAAATTATTTATAATGCTCATTGCATTTAATCTGTTTTATTCAAAGCCAATGCTCCCTTGTGGACATCTGTATGTACTAGAGAGATATTATGTTAATAGAGAAATGTGATACCTGTATGAGATTAATGATATAAACTCATTTATGTATCAATATCTGCACCGTTTGCTGAACAATAGCAATTATGAGGCAAGTAGGTACCTACTAAATAGTCTAAGTTTTCATTATCATGTATATTGGTCCAATTGCAGTTTCATAAAAAGAACACTTATTTTTTTTTGAAACTACTAATTCTATATATGGAGATTGCATTCTTTGTGAAAATTATTTTTACTAAGTTTATTAACCCATTTCTCATTTCTTTTGTTTCTGACTTGTGTTCAAAATCTTTTTTCACTAGTGATACAAATAATTGGTGGATTCTTAGTTTTACCAAATTAAATTATTTAAATTAAAAAATAAGAAGAAGATTCTCAAGTACAAAAAATATTAATTGGTACGACGTTTCAACAGCAACTAAATGTATCAAGATCGCACTGCAGGTAGGTACCAGCGCAGTTGAATTGTTGTTGAGAGACCAGTGTGAACTAGGTTTTCCAAATTTACTTCAATATAGGATACATATATTTTGTTGATTTGTTTGGTATTCGTCTAGATGGCAGTTTTAGGTTGTGTACTTTGATAAAGTTGCAGTGAGGAAATGTCGCACCTTTTATCCCATTGAACTTGAATATTTGTACCCACAGAGAGGAAGGTTTGGTCAATCCACCAGCTATTTAAGTACTGTATTTGTATCAATGTTGCAAAAATAATTATTATAATATAAAGGAGTAGGTACTGGGTGAATTTGTTTTTCGCCTTTTCTGCACAAAAAAGAGATATAACCCAGACCAGGCATCCTTTATTAACATTTCTACTAAAACCTCATGGTTTATTTTATACTCGTCGTCCACAGAGGGGAGGGATTAATAATCTCACAAATAAATTGAGGGAAACGATTGGAAGTCAAATACATGTTTATATATGGAATGTAGGGTAAATTGGTAAAAGATTAAAACATTTTCCGAAATCAAATATGTCAAGGAAAAGACAAATACATATGTGTATATCTAAGCCAATTGCAACTGTCTAGGCTACAAAGCTCAGCCTTAGTAATGGGGTGGCTGCCCGCTTAAATATCTTTGATGTGTACCGTCCAAGCACTTTTTTTAAATTGCTCAAAAATGAACTGCTCGATTTGGATGAAATTTTTGACCAAAAACATATTTCCTATGCGTATATATGTAAATGTAGATCAGATTATGGCCCAATCAATGTGTGGGAAATATGCTTTTAGGGCGTATTCTAGCTGCAGATATTTAAGAAGTATGTATAAATGAATAGGGTTAACTTCGTGTTAATATAATTCTTTTCCCCTGTGACTGACGACGAGTTCAATTTTTTGTTTTTGGGAGGTTTATAGTGAATTAAAAATATACAACCTATAATCTAATATTTCGTTTTTACTTTAAAAATGGAAGTTAAGCTTGCTTAACTATTATGCACTTCTATGTGATTGATGTCATTGTTTCACTAGCTAAATCATCCGATCTGTGCCCTAGTTGATTTAGTTAGTTGTGAAATTAAATCTGTGCTACATCAAGAAATTCAAATTTAATGTATATAATGTACATAGACTAAATTAGATGCATTGAATGCGAGATTCAATATCTATGTACCAGGCTATAATGTAATTCATTGAATACTAAATTGAATATCTATGTACGAGGGTGAATTATATAGATTCAATATTTATTTAGTCTAAATGTATTGAATACAATGTTTAATATGTAGGTAGGTGCGATAATAAAATGGAACACGGTTGAATTCTATGTAGATTCAAAATTTACGTACGAGACTAAAATGAATGTACTGAATAGTAGATTCAATACCTGTGTAGCTTGATTTGAAATGTATTGAATAAAATACTACATTTATCTTATCTGTGTACAAAAATGAAATGAATTGAATACTAGATTTAAGACTAAGGTAATTTCTTTTAATGTATCTATTAAGATCTAAGGTCTCACCTACTGGATGTTATGAAGTTTATATCTTTAGTGAAACCGTATTTGTTATTGTTGGAGGTGGTTGCAGCGGGAGCCAATGTTTCTTTTAAATTAAAATGGGTTTCTCAAATTCATAAAATTTCAATTTTTTTAGATTCACTGCAGGTTGTTTTCAAAGAAGTAGGAATGCATTTGATATCATCATGGGTTTTATTGTATTGTTATTAAAGTAGTGGTATTGACATTGTATTGCTGACGACTTGTGGAGGTTCCGATCTTCGGAAAAGCTGTCGATTTCCGGACTTTAGTTGATAAATCATTTTGAAACTAAGTCTTGAGGAGAAGAGCTCTAGGTCAAACAGTGACAATGAGTTGGGCTAAACAAATACAAGGTTTCTAGGTGTCTTTCTCCAGCCTTCATAAATATGATGCCTGGAGCAAGAAACCTTGTAATTGTTTTGCCCAACTCATTCATTAAAAAAAACAGGATGCCAGTCTTATCCTAACTGTCCATTATCATTTTTTCACAAACTGTTTTCTTCGTGTTACATTTATGCATCTACTTATATACATACATACACCACACTCTAATCTGAACCATAGTGATTTTATTATTCCAATGTTCAAATTTTAGTTTTCCAATTATTATGTTAAAATATCTTATTTTGGACGTAAAAAAAGATGAGCTTATAGTTTTTGTGGCAAAATATTGTTTTTATGCATAGCTTTACATAAATTATAAATACCTATGCAACTATAACGAATCTGCACCACATGATGATTCCACTTAAATTTCTACTTTCCCACGAAGAATTACATATTGTGCAGTGTTTTATTGCTGTAGAATGAGGAAAATATCATTTTAACAATACTTTTTAATCAAGTACTAATATAATTATACGAATATACGAATAATACGAATAATATACGAATAAATTAAGACATTTCAAATTAATAGTTTGTATAAAACTAATTGTAACCTTAGTACCATAAACGAGCAATAATTAAATAAAAACCAAACTATTTTGAAGATATTGTCTTGTACTATAGCTTCTATTAAAAAATAATGCTAATAACAGATTCTTTTATGATTTGATATAATAAAAATCTTCTATTTAATTTGATTTTAAGCTTTCAGCTTTCAATTGTTGCAGAAATAATTTGCAGACACGGAAGTTCAGTTTTTCACCTTTCAATACTTCATCAGTTGTTAAGAAACAAAACAGAAGGTTTTTTGTATTTATTTATAATAATGGAATAAATAGTGGTGGAATAAAATCGATAACAAACTATTTAGCCAGGCTATAAAACTTGCACGATTTGAGAATATGATACCTACTTCCAGATATCCTAGAGCTTTGAATTATTAATCACATAAATACTAAAATGTTTTAGTGACAAAAAATAATTTGCATGTACCTGGGTCACATAGGTCACCCGTGACAGCCCTTCAAAAATAAAAGCGCACATTTTTCGTGATAAAAAATCATTTCGTTTTTTCAATATATCAGCCAATTTTAGTCCAATGATTACAACATTTGGCAGAAATATGTATTTTGAATTGCTCTTTCAGAAAATATTAGTGGATTTGACGTGTGACACACCAGGTGACGTACAGATGCCAATATATCACAAAATTAGTGTCACACAGGATTTTAGCTCCAAAGTTTTACTATTTAAACTGCTCTGAATCTTACCAACTCTACAATATTACTTTATTTTGTATTCTGAAACTTTGTATGGATGTTTTATACAATTATTTCAAGTTTGGTTATGATTGATGATAGGCGTGACATGTGAGTCACGCATTAATACAAAAGGCGGTTGTGATGACTTCGAACAGCTTTAGGAACCTCTCTCCTATGCACTCGCATGGTCCCAACCAACGTCAGATTTCGTCTCTTCAGTTCTCTTGCTAATGATAGGTTAGTAAAAAAATTGTCTGTAGTGACGTTTCTACCAGCAGGAATATGCGCTGTTGCGTTCAATACGACTTGTTCACCAAGACTGCGAGCTCCACGATCTACGTTGGGATCCTTGCCTGTGTACATTTCGACATATGAAACATAGTTTGTGTCAGAGTCTGCTAAGATCCAAAATTTTAGGCCATACTTCGCTGGCTTGCTTGGCATGTATTGAATGT
>JAUYWI010118061.1:0-10491 GCA_034780595.1 Parotoplana pacifica
TAATGTTGCCATTAACTTATATTGTATAGATAGGCAATGTCCTCTCTAGATAGACTAACCCGAGTCCGATCTCTATGATAAAAAGGTATTATTGACTTCCGTTCCTAACAATAAAAGGATTAGAAATTAGGTGTTTAATATTAGGATACAAGAAAGAATTGTACAGGTAAGTAAACGCGTACCTTAAATATGGGGTCAAAACATGGTTCATTAAGATCTTTGTCATTTACATGTGATCCGATTTGAATGCCAGGAAATTCTAAAGAATATAAAACAAAAAAGTAATTGTATTGTATCTGATTCATAGAAAATAATTAAAAAATAAAGAACAATATGTAAAGGAAAACAAATTACAGTGAATGTAACCGAGCCGTATTTTGTGAAATAATATAATTTAAAATTTAGAAAGAGCTTTAAAAACATCGATAAAACAGTCAGTAAAATAAAACAATGACGTAAATTACGTAAATAAAATTATGCAACAAACTTAAACACATAGTAGCCAAATTAAGAGCCACAAAATTTTATACAAGTAAATTAATTTCTATTCTCAAATCTATCAAACTGAGGTGGAGTTTTTTTTTACAAGGCCAGGTCTGTTATTTCACAAACACAAATGTGGTAGAAGACCTTGGATTTGGGGGCAAGTGTCATGTTTGTCAACGTTACATATTATCTTCATAACTCTAAGCCTACACAATGGCAGCTGCAGCTGACTCAATTTGAGATAACGCTTTGTATATTTTGTGAAATTTTATTCTCATTGATAACATTCTAGCGTTAAAATTCAAAGAGTGATTTTTTAGAGAGTTGATCAAAAGCAACATTTGGGGAAATGAATTGCATGATGTTAGATAATTTATATTATGAGCACAAATGTTGAATAATTTCAGAGCAAGAAAAATGTGGATCAATTTCAAACTCACTTAGATCGATTTTTATTCGTTTTAGCTCTTCAATAGCTAGTAGTGGACCATTCATTGGAATTGTACCTAAACCAATAAACTTTTCAGGATATTGAAATACAGTGGATGCGACGTCATCGTTAAGAAATTTACTCAAGTCTAATGTATCCTCAGGTTTAGCCTTAAATAAAAATAATTGATTATCGTCATAAATTAAACTGAAATCCTAGTAGGAAATTATATTTGCTTGGAAGCCCAGTAAGAGTTTAGTGACAAAAGTTGAGCTTATTAATAATACAGCCACAGAAACAATGTCTTAAAGTGCACAGTGAACCGAGTAGGGCCATTAAATCATTCAATGTGCAATTGTGAAGTAATTTCTTTATTGATGAAAATGAAAAAGATTGGTAAAAAAGTTTCTTTGGTTTGCTTCAATTTAAACATGTATTGTGAAACTTTCAATTTATTTGGGAAATCGGAGCCAATGTATCTGATATAGGTAGTTCATATGCTATCTATTACCTTTCTTATTTCACCAATATAAATTCTATAAAATAATGGTTTCGATTATCCAAATAAATTGAAACTTTCAGAATATAAGTTATAATGTTAAATATCCCAACAAATCTGAACTAAGTCTAAAAGCTGTTTTCATATTATTTTTAATAATATTTTGAATAATAACTAGATTATGGGAAGAGTGACGGTTGTGTACACATAAAACTGGTTAAAACTCACTGCTGAGGGTCTTAAAAATACCACACCATATTTCTTGTTATTGTTTTGCATTTTAACTATTTTACATTTTTCCTTTTCTGACTGGATTGTTTTATGGATTTTGGATATACTAAATAGTACTTATAGTCTCCAAACTTATCTGAACATCTTATCATGCTTCAGCTTGGTTGTAGAGCAAGATGCACATGAAAACATAGTTTTGATTTGATCTTATATGGGATATGGTTTTTATATTGAAGCCATATATATATTTTATACACATCTTTTAGTTTGATTACATTCATTACTATGATGTTAGTACTGTCTTATTTTGAATGTTTGCTGCAGTAAAGATTTTATTCTACATATTTTAGTTATATCTAAAACAATGGTCAAGTTCATAGTTGGCCAAGTTAAATCTTATGATGTAACCCTAGTTGAAGCTGAGTTAATTATAGAATAAGTTTTTATTTTATGTGAGTCATAAACCTTTTGGTATTTCTTTAAAAAGGTTCTTTATTTTATTAGTTTTTTATTATTTGAATTACAGCTTTTATGAATTTAAGATTTTAAAAGTTTTTTTTTCTTGTTTTATATAAGGAGAGAAGTATCTTTGTTATATAAATCATAATTGTTTAGTAAACATTTCAATTGTGTTATATCAAAGGAAAGTAGAGAATCTCTCAAATATGTGTTATATATCATGGATTTTTTAAACAACTTTTACTCACCATTTAATCCATGTTGTATAATATTTAGGTAAATTCATGGGTGAGATTGGCCCTAGGTAAGTTATCTAATGTCAATAAAATTCTATTGAAATGATAGGGGGAAAGTATTCATTCTATATAAATAATTTACTCCATTTCTTTGATAGAACAGAATCTATCTTTGTTTCATGCAGGTACTTCTTCCAAAAAGTGATCTTAATGTGACAATCTTCATAAAACACTCACTTAACATGCAGTTTGATAGAGGGTTGTGTATTATAGATAATCCATGATATATTTATCTTTAACATTACGAGCTAAGGCTATCATTGAATTTTGTGATTATTCATTAATTTAACTATAAGGGTGGAATAAAATTTATAAGCATGTAGTACCTTCTAATAATTGACTAAGTTCTCATGAGGTAAATGACCCAAAGAGTTCCTTATCTAGTGTTTCTGCAAGAGATTAAATTCAATATAATTCATAAAGTTCAGGATTTCTATATGAGACTAGTTTTGGTTATTTACCCTTCATTAGTAGGATTTGAACCCAGGACCATTTGATTAGTATGTAGACAATCTGACTGTTGGACCACAAGCTCACCCACCAACATTGATGCTTATAACTAATATTTATAAAACCAAAATTTGTAGATTAAATGTCTATAAAATTATGTGTACAATGGCAATACTGAATTGACAAAGAGAACTAACTCTAAGATCTAGAGAACACTGGCCAGTAAATATTCAATTGAAAGCCTCTAAACAACATGAAATAAATCCTACCCCATACTGAGGAGGGACAAATACTCCAAAGCTTGAAGTTTATGTATTATAGTTAATTTATTGAATTATTTTCATGTTGTTTAGAGGTTTTCACTTGACTAATAGATTTGTTTAAAAAAATTTTAAATTCAAGAATTCCTCTTTAACAAAAAAGAACTTTTCTAAATTAGTTTATGGGATTTTATAAGAATTTATAACTTTTGAGTAAATATAGTTAATTTGAAATTTACTTAAATAAATTTTTACCTGCATTCTCAACTTTTCCTTACATATTATTTTATTGAATCAGGAAAAGTAATACTTTTCCATACATGCATTTTTAGTAAAAAAAATACATTTTTATGTACAACATTATTTGCAAGTAGTATTGTATGGTATTATAATTTGTATATAAATAGCATAAAATATATCTCCATGCCATAGGCACTATTTTGGACTTTTTCAAAAACAAATTTCTCATTGAATCTTTCCAAGATTTATGTATATCAATTTCAGATTTTTATGAAAAGATGCCCATTTTGTTGGACCTAAAGTTATGAGTAATAGAATTTTTTAGAAACATATCCCTATAGTAAACTTCTATAGATTTTAGGTTCTTGCCTCTAACACATTATTATTTTTGTTTATTTAGTGGAGCTTTCTCCGAGGTTCGTCTTGCAGAGGACAAGCAAAAACGTGGAACATTTGTGGCAATAAAATGTATAAGGAAAAAGTCAATTAAACCCTCCGTTCGGGCATCAGAAAAGGACAAACAGGAGGCTCAGACAAGGGAAGAGGCATTGAAGAATGAAATTTTAGTACTAAGAAAGTACGTCTGTTTATGTGTTTTAGCTTTAGCTAAAGCATAATACACATGATATTTAACTGTATAATGAAATTATATTATATAATAAGGTATGTTGTGACTATTTTCGAATAATCAATTTCACTTTAATGAATTATTATAAGTTTAAAAATCAATGTTAGAAATGTTACTTTTATCAGATGAAATGGGTGCAAAGATACATAATTTGTGTTGCAGATTGAAACATCCAAATATTGTTCAATTATATGATGTACTGGAAGACATGGACCATTACTATTTAGTAATGGAATTGTAAGTGGTTTGTTGATTGATAATTATGAGTTTCAGTATTTTCGTGTTTTCTACACTGCAAATAAAAATACGTAAAAAACGTCTCATGAGCCGGCAATTTGTTTCACGTCTCATCAGACGTAAAATTACGTATTTTCATTTGCACTGTAGTTCATTTATTTCAAACAGTACGAAAATCTTATTGTAGAGTTTAAAATCAAGTCTTCTTTCTCATTATAAATAATTGACATTTTTGTATGAATGTTGTAGACTTGATTGGGTATTGATAGGCTATTTAGGAAAATATTTAAAAGCTATACATTAGCTTTTCGATTTCTATCAAGCGATAAGATAAACCGTTGATAGCAATATTAAAGCATTCTAACTCCCTTATTGTATATTTTCTTATTTAAGAGTTACCGGTGGTGAATTATTTGATCGAATTGTGGAAAAGGGTAGCTATACTGAGCGAGATGCTAGTCAATTGATACGCCAAGTTCTTGGAGCTACTGATTACATGCATGATAAAGGGGTTGTACATAGGGATATCAAGGTATGTTTAGTTCCAGAAACATTGAAGTGACTATAAAATTGTAAATGGTTGTAGAAAACAACAAACCGCTCATTAATTAAGGCTTAGTTCAGTTTATTCATTACAGAATAACGGATGGTTTATAGTCTCCTGAGATGAGCTATTAGATTTCAAATTTTAGAAAATATCTGTCTCTTTCAATTTTCTTTTAATGAATATTGTCAAAGCCGCTGGGCATTTTATAAACTTAGGTTTAGGTATATTGGAGACATGAACTCATATATCTTCTAGTTTTCATTTAAATTTAGGTAAAATTTTTCCATTAGTCCGCATATAATTTTGGAGGCACATGCTCCACCTCGATAGTCTATGCATGTATCATTGTAAATTTAAATAAATGATCTTTGGTGAAAGGCATTGAAGAAGGTACTCAACATTTTTATTTATCTTTTATTGGACTTTATAATGCCATCTACCTTTCTGATATGTAAAATAAAATTTTTACTACAGCAAGCATTCAACATAAAAAATAATATCTATCAAGCCTTCGATAGTACTAACATCATAGTAATGAATGTAATCCAACCAAAAGAGAAAACCGATTTTAAATTTTAATGCATATAATATATTTTAAAGGTTGTATTTCATGATTCTATACACAAAATAATGGCTGTTTTCCATTCATGCCTTTGAAATTTCCATTTTCATATTTTTGTTTGTTCATCTTATCATTAAATAAGTTTTGTTTCAGGCGTATTGTGTATGTATTACTATAATTTATGAAATGCATTTTTTCTAGCCCGAGAATTTGTTATACTGTAGTCCTGCAGAAGATAGTAAGATAATGATTAGTGATTTTGGTCTTTCAAAAATGGATGATGGAGACTCCAAAATGGCTACTGCTTGTGGAACTCCGGGTTATGTTGGTAAGTAGTGAAACACACTAGCTCAATAGTTTATTAAATTCAGACTGTGTTCTACATAAAATTTAAAATTTTATAATAAGTCTATATATTTTCAAAACGTTGTTATAACAATCTTCATAACTCTATAATTGTTTAATAGTTTTAGTAATTTGCTCATCATAGTATATTGTAGTTGTTAAAAAGTGGGAAAAGTTATTGTTTTAATTCTAAAGAGAAAAAGAAAAATCAAAAGGCTAGGCAACATTTTATTCAGACATGTTTCGTCAATATTTGACATCATCAGTGAATGGTTATTTACAAATACACAAAAAATGTTAAAAAAGCAAACACAATAAAATTAATTGAACAATTGACGGGTCAATGATGCACCCTGATTGCCTAATACAGAAATGTTTACAATATTAGGCAATCATTTGTTCAATTAATTTGTTTATGTAATTTCATTGTAAATAATTATTGTGTCCGCCTTAAAAAACAATTTTCGTGTGTTTGTAAACAATCATTCACTGAGGGTCGTAATTATTTGTTAGACCGATCAATTGATAGAAAACATCACTTCTGTCAATTGTTAGAAATAACTGATTTGGTCAATTGTTAGAACGGTCATTTGTTTGTTATTTGTAAGTATACAGTAGACTAGTTGGCCTATCCTAATCTTACTTTGTGCGCGGCAATACCTACATCAAGCTGTAGACTTTTGTTGTGTATCTTTCTTCTGCAAGTCTCGAATAGGTACCTCCTTTATGCCTATGTTTAAAAGTTAAATAATAACTGATGGGGTACAAAAACTGCCGTAATAGAGTATGCTACCTATCTACATCCACGAATTTTGAACCTGAAGTAACAGGAATGTTTGGCTGTGGCACAAGAAATGAGAGTGGTTAAAGACTCATTGATTTCTGCACACAACCATTGCTCATAATAAATACTCGTTTCCAGCAGTGTGTTAGAAGACAATATACATGGTTTTCACCAGATGGAAAAACTAGAAATCAAATTGACTTTATGTGCCAAAGCAGATGATCTAGCTCAGTTAAGCGTGTGAAGTCTGTTCCAGGCGCTGATTGTGGTTCAGACCATAATCTTTTAGTAATGGAGACAAAAGTCAAACTGAAAAAAGTTGTCAAACCTATTAGAACCCAGGTACGACATTGAAAAGATTGATGATTACTATAGGATGTTAATTTCCCAGCGATACAGTTTGCTTGAACTAGATGTAACGGACTCTATCAACAACTGGGTAATTAAAGAAGATATGGTTAAAAACCGATTGAAAGAATATTCGCAGGAACTGTAAAAACAAGATCAAATAATTCCAGATACCTTTGAAAAGAGACCTTATGATGTTGAACCAGGCATTTTAGAATCAGTAGTGATTCATGCACTCTCACGCCTCTCGTACAAAAATCACCTGGAAAAGACGAAATACCCATTGAGCTTTTGAAAGAAGGAAAAGAAAAAGCAGTGAAGATCTTTACAACTATATGTAATTCAGTTTGGAGACAAGATTTCGCCAGATAATTGGAAAACAAGTATTTGTGTGCCTGTTTTCAAGAAAGAGGATAAACAGTTTGCTCCAATTTCTTTAATCTCCAATGGCAGCAAAATTCTGCTAAAAGTTTTGAAATAAAGGATAGAATTCTATTTGCTTAAAGAACTTCCAGAAGTCCAGACCGGTTTTTGTAAAGGTAGAGAGACGAGAGATATGATTGCAAACATCAGATCTATTCTTGAAAGTTCTACAGCACAGGCAAAAAATCTACTTATGCTTTATAGACTGCTCTAAGGCTTTTGACTGTGTAAACCACCAACAACTATGGAACACCTTACGAGAAATGGGAACGGCGGAACATCTTATTGAATTGTTACAAAATCTGTATGTGGACCAGAAGGCTAATATAAGGACGAAATTTGGGCCAACGGAAGTATTCAAGATTGAGAAAGGAGTCAGACTGGGTTGCATTTTGTCGCCATTACTCTTCAACTTTTAATCAAAGCGAATCATGAGGCAAGCTATTCCTTACAATACGAAGGAAAGTATTCAAATTGGTGCTTGTTAAATAAATAACGTCAGATACGCAGACGATACAACTCTTTTAGCTGAATATAAGCAGGACCTTCAAACTCTTCTGTATAGAGTTAAAGAACACAGTCAAACAGCAGGTCTTTATTTGAACGTGCAAAAGGCAAAGGTAATAATTATTTCAGCTGAGCAAGAAGGCGAAACAATTGAGGTAGTTGAACAATTCAACTTCTTGGGAACACTCATCACTAGAGACAATGACAACTCAATGGAAATAAATAGAAGAGTTAGACTTGAGAAAGCTGCCATGATGAGTATGAAAAAGATCTGGGATGATAAGAATGTTTCAATCCAAACTAAAACTAAACTGATTAGTGCGCTTATATTTTCAATAGTTCTTTATGGTGCAGAAATATGGGCCATGAAGATTAAAGATAGAAGAATAATTGATGCTTTTGAGATGTTGTGCAGGAGGAACTTGTTGTAAGTGCCTTGGATAGATCGTCGGACAAACTTCTGGATTGCCAATCAAATCAAATGTCATTTTGTTCGGAAGGATGGATTTATGGAGAAAGACATTATGTTGTCAGATATACAGGAACAAGAAGGCAAGGAAGACCGTCAATTACCCGGATGGAAAGAATCAAGAAATACTCATAAATGAACTTGACAGAGATGACAACGCTGTCTCGTGACCATAGAAATGGAGGAAGCTCCTGCATGATATCGCCAGGATCGGTCATCGGTTCGACGACACATGCTAAAAAACGTAGAAGCCTAACCTGATTATCTATTCTATGAACTGTTTTAGTTTATCTTTTAACATCAGAACGTAGTTCTATAAAAATGATTTTTTGGATGATCCAAAAATAAGATTTTAAAATGTTTAGGTAAACTTTACTTCTACAGGTTCTAACATTTTGTCTCAGATAACAAATGGCGTTACTTAAATAGGATAAACTAGTTAACAAATGCGAAAATCTGTTCCTCAATTGATGCACCCTGGCGCGTGAAGACATGCCTCTTATGGAGGTGCAAGATGGTCAGAGTACATTGAGGAAATTTTAAGAGATGATTGAGGCCGAAGACCAACAATCCGGAAAAAACATGGATGATAGTCCTCCCATCCTGAAATCTGAATTGGGAGCAGCTATACGTCAGACACAGGCCAGATGGGATTGTCATCGAGATGATCAGAACCTTGGATAGATATGGAGTTGAGAAGATCACAGAGATTGTGAACACAACCTATGACACGGATGCATCGCGTAGGACCTGTCGAGGTCTATCTTCATCGCAATGCCAAAGAAACCCGAGGCAGTGAGGAGCAAATTACATAGGACGATCAGCCACATGAGCCATATAACTAAACTAATATTGCGGATAATTATGAGGAGAGTCCGCTCTAAAGCCACACCGTAAATCAGTGCACAACAGTTTGGATTCGTCAAAGATGCTGGTACACGTAACGCAATCTTTTCTTTGTAGATGATTGACGTCCAGAAAACTATATACCTGTATTTTATTGACTACACAAAAGCGTTTGACAACGTCCAACATTAACGGCTCATGAAAATACAAAAGCAGCTGGACATCGATGGAAAAAAGCTTAGGTTCATTTGTAACTTGTATTGGGACCAAACAGCAGTTGTCCGTATCAATGTCGAAGTACGCAAATATACCCCGATGAAGCGTGGAGTCCGACAAGGCTTTCTTTTAACCAGATTAGCTCATTTTGTAAAGAGAAATGATCTTACGTCACTTGGAAGAAATGCCCGGAATACTGATTAATGGTAAGATGCAGATAACACGGTATTGATGGCTTAAACTCAAGAAGATCTACAAGCATTGGTGAACAAGGTAGTTAATAAATATCAGTGCAGAATATGGTTTAAACATCAACTCCGATAGAACCTGCATGGTCATGAGAAAAAGAGGAAGGATGCAAGTTACGAACAGGGGACAGCTATATCAAACAAGTTGCAAATTTCAATTACCTTGGAAGTTATTTACCAAATGATGATAGGTGCGAGTTTGAGATCAGGAGAAGAATTGGCATGGCTAAGAGCACATTCTGGAAGTTTGATTACATCTTGAGAGATCGTAATACTCCTATCTCTCTTAAACGACGTCTGCTAAACTGTTACATTATGTCGATCCTGACCTATGGAAGTGAGACCTGGACAATGATCAAATTGGATGTCGGCTGTTTGCAAGCTGTAGAAATGTGTTTTTTCGGGCGCATGCTCCGGGTCCACATACTGCACACGAGACAAATGAAAGTGTTTTACAGAGGGCATGAACAAAGAGATCACTGATTCATACTATAAGAACAAGATAAGGAGGTTTTTTCGGACATGCTATGAGAAAGGTAGAATTCAAACATTGGCTGTGACTGGTAGAATTCTTGGTTCAACGGGTAGAGGTGAACCTCACGAGAACTTTATTAGTAGTTTGAAGCAGTGGATTCATTCAGGAAAGCGAGATGTTGAAGTGATAACGATGGCTATGGATAGAAATGTTTGGCGAAGCTTGATTTCCAACCTTCGAATCGAGCAGGGAACCTGATGGTGATGATGGTGGTGGTCCATTTTTATATACATATTATGCAAATTATTAATAGAGATTTTTTTGCATCAAAATTATAAATAAACCAAATTTATATTTATCAAAAGAAACCTTCGGGCTAAATGAAGCAGACAAGACAAAAATTGGATGGTTTACAAAAAAAGAATTCTACTAGTGCTTATTTAGCCTTTTACATTTTGAATAATAACTAGATTATGGGAAGAGTGACGGTTGTGTACACATAAAA
>JAUYWI010118072.1:0-10491 GCA_034780595.1 Parotoplana pacifica
TTTTTTATAGTAATGGAAAAGTTGACTTTTGAGTTTTTAAAGTTCGACGGTTACTTCTGGCCCCCCCTGTACTTAAGTTTCATCAACCGAGATCAAAAGATTATATTGTAGAACCCTACAATACATTATGTCAAATAGCCTAATTTCTTTCTCAATCTAGCAACTGTTTAGTTTCATTTTTAAACCTATTTCTCGTTTATCCTTATTTAGGAGCATTGAAACAAAAATAGGATATTTTAAAATAAAAATCTATACTACTCATATAGATTACTTAAAAACATACTTAAGAATGTCAGAACCAATGACATGAAGATTAGCTGGCCACCTTGTCATATGAGAATTTGGAAATCCTACTGAAGTCAAATAGTTAACTAAAGCATCAACCCAAACATAAATCTAAAATACATATGTATATTTATAAATTATTATACTTTGTAATAGATTAAAAGTCGGTAATCATACTTTCCATCGATCGATTGGACTAAAATTTAGTACACAATGATCTAAAATGTTCATCAAATTAAACAAAATGAGGGTCGTTAGCTAGGTTTATCCTCTTTCTGACACCTAATAAACCCTGTTCTAAATTATTTTAAAAGAAATTATCGATTTAAAGCTAATTTGAACTTGTATTTGTAAAAATGACTAAAATGCTCAAAATATCATTTAGAACATCTTATATTCTTAAAACAGATATTTAAAATTAAGAATCTATTAATACGTTCCTAATGTTAATCTATTCAATCAAAACATTTTTGGCAATATTTGACTTAAAGATATGTTATTTGCTTTGGTCTGGTGGCTCTAATATATCAGGAATAACGTTCTTCAAGGTTGCTGCATATTAATATCAGACCAAAGAACCCCATTTTTGATTTATTATTTCTAATAATATATTTGGAAGCTATCATAATAATAATTTAACGGCTGTGAATGGTTATAATGTTTTTTCACAATTTTAAGAAAACATTATATCTTAAAGTCAAATATTGCTATAAATGTTTTGATTGAATAGATTTGTTTAGTACACAATACAAAAATAAAAATAAAAACAATTATATATTTTGTATATGGGACTTCCAATAAGTTAGATAATTGACAAACTTCATACACATAGTAGGATACTACATCTTTGTTTAGTTCTGTTTTTGGATAAAATGACCGTTTTTCCACGTCAGTATGGTTACTGAAAATTTATAAAATTTTCAAACAGCAACGGATGAATTTTTTATTAATATAAGAATTTTGATTAACAAAAAAAGAATTTTGATTAAGGAAAATCATTAAAATACCTATAAAATGAACAGCAGTGGTAAGCAGTTTACGGAATACTGCTGCGATTTTTATTTTTTTAAACAAATTTTAATTTCTGCATCTACTTACGGTTTGGCTTGTCTCATTAGGTACTGTAATCCCCCAATGTAGACGTTTAGACGAACGAGAAATAGAAACCATTTGCAGATTATCAATCCATATTCTTAACTGATTTTCATGATTTTCTGGATATACAACTGAAACAAAATTTAAAAAATCTATAAAATTAATATTATATGGTATGCTTAAGTACATACAAAAACACCTAGTGAAATATAATAACACTAACTTTACGAAGAACTCGATTTTCTTTCGATTAAACTAAATTAAAGTTGAAATACATACATTCACACGTTCGATTTTCATACGTTTTTTAGATGAATAGAAATCGAATAGCCCGATTTTTACATGACGTTCTATTTTTCATTCAAAATTTCGAGTATATTGTAAAAATCGACTTATGCTAGCCATTATAAGTGTAGCAGTACGTTTAGGAACAGTGATGTTGCTCACGAAGCTTGGAAATAAAAATAGAGTAAAAACCGACTTTAATCAAAATAAGTTCATAATCAGCAAACTATTTTTGAGAACGTTTCACTTCGTCAGTGTTGATGCTATTTATAAAAATGCAATTGAATTGCAAACTTAACAAACCACAATCTCAGGTACAGCTAATCTAAATAATTAGAGCTAGCAATAAGCAAAATACAAATTAACAGACAAATAACAAAAATCAAATGTATTAAAAGTACAAAACCAAAAAGTTTATACTAAAAACTAAATGACAGTACAAAACAAAGGAAGCAATAAAATCTCCAAATAGACAAAGAAATAAAACAAAAACACAACACAACCTAAAACTTAAAAAAATATATGAAGCACTTAAAATGTCAAAAAATATACCAATAAATAAAACCCGAATAGCTAGCTGTGGCAGACTAATTTCTTCTTTAGCGTTAATCATGGGCTTCCCTAATCGTTTGGGCCAGTCATCCTGGCATATTGCATTACCAGGACTATGGAGAGAATAGTGGCCAACAAACCATCCTACATGCGCTAAGGAAACTCAGTGGATCAACGAAGACCAAGCCAGCTTTAAGAAACTTAGATCTATAAAAGACAAAAGTTCTTAGACTATCGAAATTAATAAGAGGCGGATTTCAAGATAAATCGTCTAAAAGAAGGATAATGGTTCTCCTTGACTACTGCAACACTTTTAAACACCATTTAAAGAAAGGAATCCCCTCTAAATTCATCAAATGGATAAAAAAAATCGCAAGAAGGCAAGGTCATCACCTTGACAATATAACTACGCTCATGGCAATCAATAGCAAACACAACAAAAAGGACGGACCAGACATTTCCAACCTCAGGTTTGCTCTCAACAATACCAAAAGGTTGATGTAAAATGAGGAACATAATCGTGAATCCTGTAAATTTGGACTAAGTTTGAAGAGACCAGAGGAACCAAGTTAAGCAAATAATGGACGATTAAGCCGGAACGATGACCGGGCACATCAGAATAGGATTGGTCCCTTTGTTGACGAGGTCATAAAACTTAAGGATAGATAGCTACGAAAAACGGAACTTAAAGCTAGTGTGACGTAGAATATCACACAGTTCACAAACTTTGCTACATGTTGTGTTGATACGGAGATCACTTTATTACACTGTACAAATATGTCGGCTCTAAAAATTGGCGTTGGGCTGAGTGGTAAGCTGTTTTGATAAGCACACAAAATAAACTTACTTTGCTAATGGAAGAGACACTACTTCGTAAAGAAAATGGAAGTTCTTAGCAATTTTTCAAAGAAATTATTGTGCATACAACTAGTAGCTTCACTATGCATGACACAAAATCCAACCACAATTTTTTTAATTTCTTATCTACATAGATTAGTAAGGAAATAGTAGATCAACGAATGTGTTTGCTACAAGAAAAGAATGCAGTCGGCCCAGCATAGACATTTCTTTACACATTTTAAGAACCTAATAATATGTTTTTTTAATACAATGCAAAAATAACCAAGTAAAAAGGTCGAATTGGGTAAAAATTCGATAGTTAAATCGAAATAGAATCGTGTGAAGAGTCGTAAGGTGTGGATATACCATATATTTGTCGAATTACCATACAATTAGATATTTAATATCTAGAAACGTGGTTAAATAAACTTTACGTACCTTTAGAATCAATCCACTTGTGAAGTTTTTCTCTATACAAACGTAGATCAAATATAAAATTTTCTTCTTGTGTCCATTCAACAAAATTTCTAGTTTCCTTAGAAATAAATCTGTTTGTAGAATTAGAAGTTGCTTTAATTTCTTCTGCAACCACTTCATTTTCTGAGTAGAAACATTCGTCTACAGATGAATACCAACCTTCATAATTGCCCAAAGAAATTTGTCCTTGTAATTTTAAACGATTCTTTAAAAAAGAAAAGGGGGTTTCAAAACATGAAGATTTAATTCCATTCATTGACCTTTCGGTTATCAATATTATAGTGACTTACCCAAAATTCTGCTACAGCTTTTTTGTGGTAATCTTCCGTTGTTCGAACAAACCTATCATAGTTAACCCCACCTATTTGAAACAATTCCTAAAATAACAACAAAAGAATCTCAGCTCAAACTAAAGTATTGTTTGCTCTCTAAATAATAATAATAAAATACTAACTGCAACTATGAAGTCATAGCTATAGTTCGAGTACAATTCTTTTAAAGACCGATTTGAAAAGTGAGTTATTTCTCTAAAATTATTCAAGTTAATAGATGAGATGTCATTAATCAGTCTGTTGTTAATGGAACAATTTTACCTTTGGTCAAATGAAGAGACGCATGGTGGCCAACCTCGGCATTGGAGAAGGCAACGGATGATTGGAAACTAACACCTCGAAAGTTCACTTATTTTAGTGTTTGAAGTAAAATAGTTTTTGGTGACAATAATTTGAACTTTAGAATTAACAGTCAATTGTCAATATTTGATAAAATTCAGAAGTCCATTGCTAAATAATATTGGTGACCTTAGCAAATGAAAGACTTACTAAGTAAAACGTAAATAAAATTATTTCACTTAATCAGTTGTCCTGCTCTCAGTCAGTAACAATTTTGATAAAATTTGACAGATATAATCATAATCAGAGACTCAAACAATGAACTGGGCGATTTGAATTTTTAGTGAGAGGAACAAAAATGGGTCTTTTTAAATGATCTTATCGCAGGCTCATCAGTGGAACAGAAGCCCAATATCATTGACTTGTTGCTATGCCATATTGGTTACCAAAGCAACTATTGGTAAATGGATCACAATATGTAAAACCTCCTTGTTGCTATGCAATATTGGCGAACCTAGCAACAATGTATCAGAATATTAGCTGGCTGACCCTGGCCTTTAATTCTTGATCTATGCGGGACAGTATATAGAAATTGACTTTCTTTCTTTACATAATATGTAGATTGAAAAGTTAACTTTCTCCATTAAAAAGTATCACCTTTCTTTACACTTTTACCTATCATGCCAGCAGGGAGAATACTTTTCCGTACACTTTTTAGATACAAGTTTATATTGAAAAATCTAATATGCGCAATTTAAATTATAATCATTGACTACAAACAAAATATTCATCAAATAAAATCTATAGATTTAGTTCATCCAACTAACTTTAAACAATTCGAACATAAAATGTCCAAAAGTTACTTTTGTGCTGAGTTTCAGAACAAGTAAAGTTTACCTTATATTTCTCTGCTGTTTTATCACAAAATATTTGTGGATCAATTCCAGCTTTCATAGCAGCCTGTTGGATCTAAAACAATATTGACAATAAGTATATTAAAATTACTCAATAATGACACAACCGATTTTTTTGGTGAACCAAATTCTAGTTTAGTCTGAGACCACCAGGAAAAAGAATTTGACCATGGTCAAAAAATATTCTTTATCAAAAATGTTTATGAAACTTTGTAAGGCGCGTTGTATAATCGCAAATTTTTCGACATAACTTTACTTGGATATCAGAAAAGTTACTAAATAAATAAATGGCGTTTATTTCAAATTATAAACCTAAATATATTTTATTATACAAAAATTTGTCAAATTTTAAAACAAATTCTATTCTATCGGCTGAATCCAATTTTGAAAACATTAAAAAAGGTTAGTAACTCACAAAATACTATTGGAAACCTATTTGTTACTTGTTGTACCGTATACTAGATGATGGATTTGTTATTGGAATTCAATAAAACGCATCGGTTTTTGTTACTGGGATTATCATAAGCTCTTGAATTCTTGGGCCCCATCCTTGGATCACGTAACCCACCTTTAGTGGTTTTTGAAATGTCTCAATTAGTAACCTGCTGTGCTCGTCTATACGCACGAGGCAATTTTTTTTATAAATAAAAATAACGTTTCAAAAAGTTGTTTTGGTGACTTGGAACCCAGGAGATCCTTCACCCACAAAATATCCTCCTCTTTATCAATGACATCTGCTCTCCTGCTGAATACGTCAACTCCTTCTGCTCTGCTTAACTTCATTAAATTAAGGCTCTTCCTAGACTTTTGACATTCTGAATCGCTAAAACCTGACCAGCCTCTAGAAAAGTGTCGATTACAACTAATTGTTATGAAGTAGTACTTTTATTTCTTATTTCAAGAATTCTACTGCTGAGAGTTAATCTATTTGCTTAAATACATGTAGGTCATTTATTATACAACGACTATTACGGTGATTTAACCACTTTAAGTAAATTAGTAGCCTATTTCCTTTCTTTCTTACTTTTTGGAACTTTTATATCTAGTAAATTTTCTACATCATATTCGTTTAATGGTACAGCAAATCGAATCTGTTTGGTGGAAGGTGCATCAATATCTACTGTTTCGTCTACAAAGTCATTACTAAAAAATGTTGATAACAGCTCATCATAATTTGTGTAACCTTCCATTGTGTTAAAATATGACTAATCTAATAGATTTTAAATTTTGATAATAATAACCAAACTGTGCGATCAAATGAAATATATAAATATTCCTATTCTGCTTGATCGCACAAAAACTGAAAATCGTTTTCAGGAGCTCACTGATCACAGAGCATTTTAGTCTATGCTTAAAGTTTTATAATAGGTATGCTAGAAATGCAGTACCTACCTACTGTATGGATATCAATGCTTCGCATCTCGTGCTTCAAATATAACAATTCGATCAAAAATATTAAATCACTGATATCCATACAGTAATAACAATTGTAGCTTGTTGATGGCATTTTTAGCAGTGCAAAAATGATTGATTATTGTATGAAACAGAAAAATCATTCGATCGCACCACAAATGAAAATGGTTTTCAGGAGCGCACTGATCAGATATTTTTTACTCTGTGCTTAATGTTTATAATATGCTAGAAACTCGTACAGTACTGGATGGATATCAATGTTTCAACTAATTGTTGATCTCACGGTTTTATTAAATCACTTGATGCTTCGCATCTCGTACTTCAAATAACAAACAGTTCGATCAAATATAGTTAAAGCACTGAAGAAAACTGTCAAGAACGAACTTTTGGTTTGGTCGATTGAAGTAGTTCAAAATCACTCAAAAGCATCTCAACCGATTTGTAGGAAAATTGAAACCTAATTCTCTTGAGAAGTTTTTGATGTAAGTCAAAGTTCGACCCCCCTCTAAAAAGGAGTTGAGCCAAAATAGGGAAATACGATCCTCATTAATATTTGGTAGATATATTGTGAAGTGTGAACACTGCATTCTTTATTTTTTCTGATAGCCAAAACATTAATATTTATTATTTTTGATTTGAAAAATCTATAAAAATCCCAGCGGTTTTGTATATACCTCTGGAGATATTCTGGTTTTAAGAAAAATGATGAGAAGGCATTGGATAGTCAATTTTAAAAGTAACAATAAATTTGGTGTTTAGTGGTAAAGTATCCAAAAGCCATTAAAAAATCAAACATGAACCATTGTAATAAAACGTCATGAAATTCTTTTTTCAATTTAAAACGTCACTATATTTTATGAAAGAAATTTCCACATTTTATTACACTGCTTGAAAATAAGGTTCATACTTACTTTAAATCCATGTTCATCAACGCCTGTTGACAAATAGACATCATGTCCCAGCAACCTATTCCAACGGGCAATTGCATCAGCAAGGCAAGTTGTGTATAGATGGCCAAGGTGTGGAGCTAAGAAAAAAACCTATCCATTCAATCAATGATAACTAGTTTTTAGTAAACCCTTCGTCGTCCCTGGGGAAAGGGATCGAAATTTATTTATTAGACTTACTACTGTAAGTTAACAATGTGATATTTTGAGGATTATAGTTTGGTTTTATAAACATAACATAATAATAGGAAAAGTCAAGTAATCTCACCTTATTAGCGTTTTGATATTTATAAATATCTAAAAAATGAATTTGTTATGGCCGCTGCGGCCGGAGTTTAAGGGTTAATAACTGTAGAAAATTTTATAAATATGGACCAGAAAAAATATCGTAGTGTCCAGCAGTTAATTTTACAGAAGAAAAGTAAAATAATCCACATATATTTATTTGTCAAACTAGTTTCAAGCTACATTGATCATTCTCAATGATTTTACAAAATTTTACAAATAGTAAAGTGATTTGTTTACACCAACAATAAAATGTTCTATATAAACAAAATAAACTAAACAAATCGAACTACTCATAGTAGCTCGAAAGGCGGTATACCATTACGTGATGACCAAATGGATTCAAGAGTTCTGTGTCTTGCTTTGAAAACACCCCCAAGAACGTGCAGTCCAAAAATGCATTCATTTCTTCTTTAGTTACCTAATGCCAGACTTTTTTCTATCATGCATTGCATTGTATATTATTGTAATGCGCCGTCCTTCTAAGTTTGTGAAACCAACTGCCTCCTCAATAATGTCATCGAAAAACATCAAGAATGCTTCTAATTCGGTAGCCGGATTAGTTCCAACGGAGACGCCAGGACCAGCTGTTAGTAGGTCCTCTTCGAGGTTCTTCTACCATTCTTGCCCACTCTCGTTCAGACGGTGCAGCAGTAAGTCTCTGTTCTTCTTCATCATTTTTCGAATCCTCCTGCAATCGCGTCGTTCAGTTGATATAGATAATTATCGTCCTGGTCTAGCTCATTTTCGTTTTCAGCTACGTCGTCCAAATCATCGCCAAGTCAGAATTATCCTCTACTGCGTCATCCTCGATGGCATTCATCCCGAATAACAAACGGTTTGCCTCCTGGACAGTCTGTACAGTGCGATACTATGCAGAACAAGCTACGGAAATACACTGCATGCACGCATGCGACGAAGAATAAAATTTTACTACTCAAATAAGCAGTTTACATCGCAATCGATATTTTTCATCCAATCAGAAGAACTAACAGCCACCTCCCTATTCCTACGCATAGCCAGCTATAAAATAAGCAACTTATTGTGTAATAATTTCTGGGGGTGTTTGAAACACCCCAAACATCGTCTACCCTAGATTCAATGATAGCAAGGTTATCAACAAGTCATAATTATTAATATTTTCCCCAGATAATAAATATATGTAGAAACGTCATGAATTTAGAGCTTTTCAACATGTGCAACAAAAATTGCAAAGCACCCCAAATACCGTAGAACGGTTAATGAAATTGATTAATATTTGGTAGATATACTATAAACAATTTTGGAAATATTTATTCATTGTCTACCTGAGAGAAATGTTTTTTTAATTTCTATTTGTCATAGAAAAAAATTGATTATTTAAACCAGATGCCAAACACTTATAAAAAATTTGAGAAAAAATATTCACCACAATAACTTATAAAATTTGTGCCAAAATTTAGCCATTTATGAAAATCCTGTGTATTTGGATAGGAAAAATGGAAATTTGATTTATTCATAAATTGAAATATCTTACAAATTGGCATATTATATACTTCTTATCTGATTCTTTATTAGTGTGACATGTATAAATATCCCAACTTTACCCAAAGTCTGAAAATGAGTTCCGCTGAGTTTGGGCCTGGCCTAAATGATGCATCAAAAATAGAATTTAAAAGAATTCTATTTGAGTAACTGAATTTAATCAATAACCACTAAAAATGATTTAGAAAGTCATTATAAGCTATTATAAACCATTTCGTCTTTAAAAACATTTGATTAAAATATTTTTTAGCGGACCTACCCTGAACTGTAAATATGAGCTATTTCAAAATTTAATACCTTCGGAATTATAAATCTCAGGTTTCAGCAAAATATCGAGTTATTTGGACAAAAAATGATAATCTATATTTTTTGAAACCATTTTCTGGATTTGTATTACTTAAGTCCTATTGGACCTTCACACCAAATTTGAAGTCAATCGGACAAACTTCATTTTTTGGACCTGATGACATCGGTCCCCATACTGATTTTTCAAAAACTTGTTGATGAATTTTTCCAAATCCAGCCAATCGAATCATGAAATCCTAGGTGGTAATACCTTCTATGTAACCACGAGGTATATATTTTTAGATATGACAATGGGAGGTTAATTAACTAAAGCATTCCATAATCATCCAACTAATAATAATAAATCATTTTACATCATCTAGAGTCATCAATTAATTCAAACAGCTTTGTTATGAATCTCAATTTAAGCAATACAGAATGCTTTGTATGGATTTTAGAGCCAATTAAAGTATTTGGACCATAAATTTAGATTTTTGGCCAAAACGTCGGTAATCAATAATTATCAAGTACTCACTAAATTTAATATAGAAGTATTTAAAAATGCATAATATGTTTATATAAACCAATAACAGTACTACTTTATTCAAATTTGATTACAATATTAACATTTATGTATAAAATGACATAAATTAGTCTATATTCATTGGTTGTTGTGGTGCTCGCCCAGTCCATAAAAATCAATATTCTTTTAAGTCATTAAGTGGTTTATGTAAAATTCAGTAGTTACATATATTATATGTAGCTAAAACCCTACGGATTTCATCAACATTTGAACACATGGTTGTTATCATAGAGTAACAAGACATAGAGTACCCACTCCGTGTTTATTTTATAAATTTGCGTATAGTGTCGCATAAAAGTAGTACATGTTTTTAATTTTAAAAATTCAAAAAGTTATGTAAATTTGTTTCTTTTGTTACCATTTTATAAAGTAAATTATACTATTTATTTTTTAGA
>JAUYWI010118083.1:0-21276 GCA_034780595.1 Parotoplana pacifica
AAAGTGCTCAATTGACCGGGGAATTCCCCCGATATTAATCCAATTGAAAATTCCTGGAACTTTTTAAAAGATGCAGTAGCAGAAATGCAACCAACGTCTCTTCAAAACCTCAAGGATGCCATTAAGACAGTTTGGTGTACCAAAATTACCCCTGAATACTGCCGAGCTCTCATTCGCTCAATGCCATCCTGGTTAGCCGCTGTAGTGGAAACAAGCAGATATAGTACTAAGTATTAACTTTATTACTTACATTACATTATGTATATAACATAAATTAAATCTTAGCTTTTTGTATGTCATTTGTGTATGTAATTTTCAATAAATTATGGATTTACCTAAAATATACTTAACTGATTCTAAACTTTTGCAAGAGACTGTATACAAGCACTCGATAAGAAAACACCAGTGGTAATACCTCGACCTGTGTCTTAATAGGGTTTTGAATGTTGCAGATTTCTCAGTAAGATTGGCTTTTCTGGTTGATGTTGTATTTCTTCCCAGACACATACGGCGATACAAAAGATAACAAACACCCCAGTATTTCAAACCATACACAGCAGGTGTTCCCCCTGAACTGGTTTCATCAACACATAAACTGTCGGAAGGTCCAGTTACACAAACTTTTATTTTTTGCAAACGATTGAATACAGAATGTGCTTAAAAATATGAAATGTTGTCCGCTTTCTCATATTTCGTGTCACACCATCATCCAATGTCAAATAGCGGTTCGTGTATTGAAATAATTGCATTACATATTGGCAGTTGCAATCGTATAACAGTGGACATATTTACTATAAATCATTTTCTATTATCGGTTCACTTTTTATTCTGGCATTTGTACAATTCATTATATGATACAGCATTGTACGAGCGGGGTTCAATAAGTTTGGGCCTCTGATATCAAAACAAAAAATGCTATCCATAGAATTACTACAATTTTGAAACTACATAAACATCTAAGATATTACTGATATCTGTAAAAAACGGACAGGTGTTATACGTGAAACAAATGCCGGCCTACTATCCGTTTTTTTACGGATTATGTTTTACAGTGTACAATGTATTTTTAAAGTATTGTTCTCTTGTCTCACGGATCTCAGGATTATGTTAGGCCAGGAGTAAGTAATGGTGATAATATTGCTATTTCTGTAGGCAGTCCTTTGAGATATTGTTATTTTTCATGCATGGCTGTATTCCCGATTATTGTTTATTCTATCGCCTTTGTAATTCTAAACATCAGACTCAGCTTTCACTTCTCTACCACTCAATCAAAACCTCTTCTTCAACACTCTCCTCTATAACATCGTTTCATTAGAACTAGGAACATTACTCCACGTTAATCATGTAATCTTTTTCCCAATAATTTAAAATACAGCGTTAAATCGCTATGGCATTATGAGTGAATTAAGTGTTGAAATATTTAACATAATGCATAGTTCATGTATTGATGGGTTCAAGTCATCAAAGTTTTAATTTTGGCTAAAAGTAAAATAATTGATAAGAAGTGGTAAAGGATATTCCATGAATCAACTTATTGTGTTTGTATAGACAGTTTATTATCTAATACATTTGAAATTAAACATAATTAAAGTAATACTTTAAATGTACTGAATAACCCCATTAATTTGAAATGAAATCATTTAAAAACTGTATTCTCGTTAAGCAGTCTTAATAAAAAATGACAGCCTTTGGACGTAATTTTGATGACAGCCTTTGGACGTAAATTTTGAAATAACCTGCATTTAAAACTACGTATTTTAAAAACATTAAGCAATGGATCGGCATGCTACATTCTGTCTCCAACTATTCCATCACAATTCAAAATAATATAAATCTATAAAGTAAATAATCTTCACCTAAATATCCTTTTTCATCTACTAAAACAACACGTGTCATCAAACTCTCAATAATGTGTTCTGTTTTGGTTTTCTTCTTCTGGAAAATTATATAAACAATATTTATCCGTTCCCAGAAGAAGCAAAAGTCATAAGTGACCTAAATCACCGTAAAGTAAATGTGTGTTAAAATCTAACTTTAACAGTTTGTCAGCTTGTTTCAATTTATATTGGAAGCATAATAATTGCAAATTAAAATAAGTGAGTACCAAACACGTGATTTAGTTAGACTAGATGGATAACTTGTTTAAAAATCGATTTTATTCTTAGATTAAGGCTCCAAATGGTGAAAATAAATAGTATTTATATGTCCACCATGTACACATGTACACCATTTATTAAATAATTAGAACTATTTTCCCTCAAACATTTGAGTAATTTTCATTATTATTTGGCTATGGTTTTGTAAATCAACAGCTATCGAAAATGTTTTGGCCATCTAGAACACAAAGTGCCTCCTTACCTCCAAACAAAGAGTTGACAAATGAATTCCTACAGAATATTATTTGTATATTATCTACAAACATTTAAGATTTAATTTACCCTTGTATTTTTAATATTTCGTTATTAAATAAAAACTATTTAATTGTCGCTGTATTAATAGAAAACCATTGAATTTTGACTACCACAAGCAAAGTAATTACAAAGCAGCGATATCCAATTCTGCCTATCCATCTTATGCGTAAATCGCTTATTGCGCTATCTAGCCCCTGAAAATCATAGGCAGCTATACTTGAATCTGTGGTGAGTACTGAACTAATTTCCAACAATTTCTGAATTATTATGATGAGGTGTATGTAACATTCTATTTTATGAATTAGAAAAATATTTTTATTGTAGCTGGGAACTCAACAATATGCCACAAACCTGCTACAGAAACGCTATTGCCTCCGGGACGCCAGGTCATTAAGTTTCATACTGATGGTACTGTAGGAGCCAGAGGTTTTAAAATGGTATTATGTAAGTACAATATAATTCATAGTTGTAACGAAAGTCATAGGTTTTTAGCACCTATATATTTAAACCAATGACAATTGACATTAAGCTCCAAAACATCGCCTGAAATATCTTTATATTTTATAGGATCTTTGACAATTATTACAAAATACCAAATAGAAGTTACTCAGACAAGGCTAAGGTTTACGATTTCTGCCTAATATAAAATAGAATTTGTTGATTATATCTATGCCATATTTAGCTACACGAATATGGTGATCAAATGAGTGTCACATCTTATTAAGATCGGTCACAGTTTGTTTAAGGATAATTACCAATGTGTGTCTTTTCTATAATCTCATTGATCAGCGACATCTGAATCTACTTGAATGAACTTAACACAGTAACTGAATATGGTGCACTTGAGACTTATAGTAGACATGGATTGGTGTCCTGAAATGTGGTATGTTCAATCAGCATTAGCGATTGAGCAAAAATACGGCATGCACATTTAGAATATGGAGCTATTTGGCTTATTAATGAAAAAATCTCAAAGTCAGTCAAAGTGGGGATTTGAAGATGTGATATATTTGTTGGATCTTTAATAACTACGTAAATTTTATAAAGTAGTGGGAGTTAAAATCCTAACTACTTTTAATTAAACATTCTTATTTAACTATTTTATATAAATCAGAAGAGAGATAACAAACCAAACATAGGCGCTACAAACAAACTATTCACCAGAGTACATGGTCAGGATAGCAGTAGGCACCTCTGGATTGAGTGCACTGTCCAAGCACGCTCTGGACAAAATATTAGGTGCTTAGAAACATTTGTATGCCAACAAAAACCATTGGAAATAGCTTGGTCTATTTATGGTTGGTATGGGAAGCAGAATTAGTTATAAATGATTAGCAACACGTTTTATACCTGTTTGTGTGTGGTCTAATCATTTATGGTTTCTATACTTTTGATGTGCTGCCAACAACTGAGTCTCTCAAAAATAAATATTATTTTGTAGTTTTAGTCTAAAAATATCAACTTTTATTTAATATTATTAATTTAACAAACAACATAACTGTTTTAATAATGTTAAAAGAAACACATATCCAACAACTTTACTTGATATTCACAACTATATGAAATTGCATATTAATTTACAAAACATTGGAATAGCATCTAACATTTATTATAAATGGAAAAAATAATCCATAATATGCCATTAAATTATTGAGAACACCAAATCGGTTTCAAATAGTAAATCATATTTTATTTAGGTTTAAAGTATTACAAAAATGTGAAAGAAAAACCCATTATTGATCCAAGATTATTTTAATATCTTGATTTTAATTGGCCGACAACACCATTTACGCTACCTAACTAAAGGAAACATATGACACAGTTAAACTGCACGCGCCTATATTTAGGATACCTTTGTAGTCATTTGTTGGTAACTTAAACGCATCTTAATCCGTTAAGTTACTTGTAAAATATATAGAGTTGGTAAAGAGTTTTAGGATTTTCAGAAAAGTTCAAATTTGGGCATAACATTTTATAATGTTTGTTTTCGAAAAATGTTTAACATGTCGCCTAGCATATTAGTACAGCAGGATTCAAAAATCAGTTAAAATATTGCACCTTAGGAACAAAATCAATATGTTCAAATCCCGAAATAATCTATACAAAGAAGTGTAAATGTAATACCTATCCCTCAAATAATATTCAAATGCCTATAAAGAAAGTTCTTACAGAGATCCAGAGATCCAAATCAAAACAAATTTCATAGAATTTCTTAAATGTTGATATCTATGTATACCTTGTAGATATGTGTACGGTAAAGGAGTACATGCATTTCAAAACGTTATACATAGTTTAGATTTAGGTTGTTTAGAAATAAATTGTATTTTCATTCCCAGAATTATTTTTGTTTCATTTTAAAAAAGCTGCAAGATTAACAACACATAGAATCAATTAATATAAATAATTATTAACAAATGATTATAAAAAGTTTCCATCGGGCTAATTGATTTTTCCACACAACTTTTGGAGAATACAAAATACATTTTTGGCAATTGTATATAGCAGGATGCTCTTGGATTCCACATTCCTCTATCACACAGTTTCAAGTCGCCGGAGTCACTGCAAGCCCCATATGGTCGAACATTGTCGTGCATCCAATAAACGTGTTCTGTTGGAACGCGCAATTCATTGATATGTTGACAGCAACTGCATGGAAAGACAATATTTCGATCTGTAATTAAATTTCCAATATTCATCCAAGACAACTGTCTCTGATTGAGTTGGATGCATCGATTATGTGATACTTTTCAGAACCAATAGTCTGTCTTGCTATTACAGTTCTATCTACAGGAACCCATTTGCCTACCTTATAGGTTTGATAAGAACAGCTTATTCTTAAAGTCATGATCAGTTTATAAAATTACATTACGTCATCAGACTTTCAATTTGTCATGTTTATGTGAAATGAAAACAACAATGATAAGGGAAATAACAGGTTCGACGCCTTCCTGATCCAATGTTTCTGTCGCTATTGGTGTTCTGCAATCGTATCCTAATCCATTGACTAGCAACTCAACCTCCATTGCTAATATGTTCAGGAAAATATTTCTATTTTCAGTTGACATGATGCAACATATTAAATTCAAAAATGATTTTCACCAAGAACATCTTCAACATTTAAAAGTTGTTGTCAGTGAAGATAAAATTACGTAAACCTAATGAAATCTGTAATTCTATCTATTTAAAGAAAAAGCAATATGGGGTTCAATAAAATTTTAACTTTATGGTGAGTATATAAATATATTAGTGTACAAACATACCTTGCTGTAAAAATTCATCAATGGACATATTTTCTTGCACTACAACGCCCATTAAGAACTTTAAAGGGCCATTATTAGGCCATTAGTCGATTTTTATCATTTCTTTTATATCATTTTATAATATTACATATTCGGTGAAATAATACATAACGGTTTGTATATTTACAAAATTCCTTTTGGTTTTTGTAATTTTACAAACTATTTATATATTACAAAGTTTCTTTTAAATTTAAAGCGCTGAAGGTTTGTATTATTACATATTTTCAATAATTTACAAAGTAACTTTGTAGGTTTAGCAAAGTTATGTAAAATTACAAAATTGTTTTGTAAAATGACATAGTATTTTTAACAGTGTATTTAGATTATCATGCTACAAAAACATACTCAGCATGTACAAATAACTTTACAAAATTGTCGCCTTGAGCATCAATGATCTGTTCGCGTGTTCTCTGTAATTTCCGAACTTATGGTCTTATTATAGCTGTGGTGTTCCATGCCAGATGCTCGTTCTAACAATTATGTAGGTACATCTTCTTTCTCGGGAAATCATATATCTTTCCGTTCCATCTCCAACTTCGGAAAGACCCTGTCGCAGATATTCGTATCCGGACTGTAAGGTGCTTGCTTCAGAAGGTGCAGTTTTGGACTGCCAGAAGCCTTGGTTGGCCTTACTGCAACACACAATTCTGTCATTGTATAACTATCTATGTCTGGATTTATCTATGCCCATCATGCCCATTGTAAATTATTATACTTTAACTGAAATAACCACAGAGAAGGAATGCGACTATAACCATCTTTTATAGATAATAGTAATATATAAAAATCATTTTAACATCGAAATAAAAGAGCAAGTGTTTTAAAAAAAGTATATATTCGAAAACAAATATATAGAAGAATAGTTAGTAGCCGAGTGGATAGCGCACTTGAATGCGGATCGGGAGGTACCCGGTTCGAGAGCCAGTCTTGTGGACAGGGTTTTGAAAGTGCATCGACCCGCCAGAAAGTGAATAAAGTGTTCCCAGGGAAGTGAAGAGGTTGTATTCTGAGAATCCACATTATTTTATCTTCACTATTCTAATTGTGATAATTTGTTCCATTGCAAATAATTTCTTTGTTTTATGTATGTAAATTGTACACTATTTTTACAAAAACTAAACAATAAATGGCCAACCACCAATGATTCTTCAATTTACATTTCGTTTCCTTTAGCTGTTACATAATACCTTACCTATGCAATAATAAGTTCTATATTATGCGAGAGCACTAATATTTTATACACATAATACAATGGCACATCCAACGGAAGGGTGAGGAGAACTCTATTTGGATTGAACTTTTTTGTTCTTTTAGGGCGCAACTCCACTGGCGGTTATTTTGCCCCAATTTGAGAATTGAAGTTATTCGCAACGGTTGACCAATTCAGACCGCTCGCGAACCGTTTCATTAAGACAAGACTTAATCCGGCTGACCTGTTAAGGAATGCGGCCACACAATCACTTTGAGAAACAAAACCAGTTTTACAATAAATCAATTGTTATATGCTTTTTGCATAATTGGCATTCTCACTCAGGAACATGCGCTAAACCCTTCGCTAGAATGAAATCTTTACTGCAGTAAACATACAAAATTAATATCTTGCAAGCCTTTGACAGTACTAACAATGTAATAGAAATGAATATAATCTAATTAAAAGATGAATACAAATATGGCTTCAACAGAAAACAACAGATTCAAATCAAAACAATGTAATCATGTGCATCTTGTTTTACACCCAAGCTGAAGCATGATAAGATGGTAAGTCATGCTCGGTGATTGAAATACTGTTTAGTTCATCCGAAAATCAATATCCATAAAACAATCCTATCAGAGAAGAAAAGTATAAAGTAATTAAAATGCAAAACAATAAACAAAAAGTATGGTGCGGGACTTAGGACCCTTATCGGTGAGTTTAATCCAGTTTCAAGTGTACACAACCTCTGTAATATACGCTTCTGATAAAAGACGATAATAAAAAATGATAATGGGGCTAAGCCAGGCGCCGATGACGTCATCAGGTCCAAATACTAAAGTTAGTCTGATTGACTTTAAAATTTGATCCACTCTAGGGACCTAAAATCATATTTTTAGTTTTAAAATATCGATTCCCAAAAACAAATTTATATTTCCAGCCAAAATCACTAAAAAAACAAAAATAATCATAATAAATCATTTTATCATTTACTTGTGAGAAAGTACACCTAAAAAACATTTTAAAGAACCTGCTCTGGTATGGCGGTCCCCATAGACCAGCCATCATAAATGTGAGGCTTCCAGTTTTTCTAATACTTTCCTAATTCTAAATCTCAAATTGTAGTACAATTGTTTAGGTACAATTTTTTTAGGTGTACTTTCTCACAAGTAAATGATAAAATGATTTATTATGATTATTTTAAGTGGTTTTAGAATGAATTCAGTTACTAAAATTGAATTTTAGAAAATTATCGTTTTTAACTCTTCGCTGGTAAAAGGAGTGCAGAAATTCACCAAATACCACTAAAAATGATCTAGAAACACATTTTTTGTTGCCTTAAAAAATTTCATTTTAGTGGACTGGCCTTGTATTAGTGGATCTCATATTTTAAGAAACATGAAAGTGAGGAATCTCAAAATTTTACACTTTGTCTTAGATGTCTTCTAGATTATAAATCTGATGTTTGAGAAAAGTAGGATGTTTCTTTTGCATTTTAGAGCCATTGAATGTTTGGGCCTGTACCCATGATGTATTAAAAACTATTGTTTCTGAAATTCATTCTAAAACCAAAAAGAGTGATGTAGAAACTCAATAACATTATTTAGAACCGTTTACTTTTGATAAAATACAAATCAGAAAAATACAATGTTTACGAATCTGTCCTAGTATGGTGTACGCCAATAGATCAGCAATCAAATGTGAAGCATCCAATTTTCTAATACATTATTTCTAATGCCTTACTCTAAATCCCAATTTGAACCCAGGATGTTTGGTTTACATATTAGAGCTATTAAATTGAAGTCAATTGGACAAATTTTAATTTTTGGTCTTCCATTACGTCATCGGCCCTAGCTCGGCCCTACTTTCGATTATTTTTCTTTAAAAAGTATACCCCTTTACCAGAGACCTGTTAATAAAATGTATTTTATGACAAGAAAAACGTTCAAAATGGTTTATATATAGCTTGAAACGTGTTTCTAGATCATTTACATAGTTTTTTGGTTTTAATTCATTCACTAAAGTAGGATTTTTATGAAATTTTCTACAATACTTAAGGACATTGGTTTGCACATTTACAGAAAATTTAACAAATTCTGCCCTTTAAATATTTTTTATTTGTTTCTGGTTGCACCCTGGACACATAAATCAATATTTTCAAGAATCTGTAATACCTATACTTGTAAGTATGTTACAGGATGAAATAATTATGTATAGTTACCAACTATGAATCATTTTCCAATAGCTGCAGAAAAAAAATCTTTTAATAAAATTAGGCTTACAGATTGGATCTAGACCATGGTGGTCACTGTACAAACTGTCTAACCTTTTCTGGGTCATTCTATTTTAATAAAATTCTCTCATGTTTAAGGGCTTCATTTGACACATAAGTAGCAAATTTCAAAAAAATTTCTTTGTTAATATTTTTTATATCGAAAATATTTTTTTGATTGACTTAGGATACACCTTGTGCATAAAAATCAATATGTTGCACATTGTTCTAAGTGATTTCGTATATAAATTAACTACAGGAATAGTTTTTTGTTGTTGTAAAAAACAACTTTTTCAAAAATTGGACCAGACCACGTTGATGAGACTTGTTTTAATTAGCAGTTAGGGAAAAAATGATGACAAAAACCCAAATTTCAGCTCAATCGCTATTACCGTTTTTTGAGATAGATAGCAATATGTACTGGGGGGGGGGGTGTACATTTCCCTTTACCAGCAAAGATTAAATTCGAACAAAGTTTCCCACATTAAATCATAAATACCTACACGCATGAAACGTTTTTCTTGGCATAGGACGTCAATATTTGCCCTTGGCTTATATATCATTTGAGGAAAATATAGGTATGCAAATTCACCAGAAAATAAATTTTATTTTCAATCTAGTTTTAATTGACGACAACATTATTTCACAAACTTAAAACAGATAGTTTTCTTGTGTTCGTGCTGCTAGGGATTTAATTAAACAGAGAGATGTATAATTAATTGATCAAAGAATCACACACGCACCTAAAATGTAAATTTGGACGTAACTTCTTCCAAGTATTAGGCTTATAAATCTATGTACATATTAAAAAAATGTTTTGTAATAATATAATAAAACTATGTATCTTAAAATTCTTTTAAAATTTGTCAACACACATAAATGCGCATGTGATATAATTTTAAAAGAATTAACAATCTTTTGGACCATTTGGGTCAAAATTTATTTCATTTGTATTTGTGTCCTATTCGTATAAATATATAGGTAACTTTTATATAATACAAACTACTTTCACAATATTTGAAAGCTATTTATTTACATGTGTCGCTTCCATTAAATAATTTTACAAGATGAATTAGTGAAAGCTGTAAATTAATTTAGTACCTATATATTTTAACTTTCAAATCGCACAGTAAACAATCCACGTGTTATGTTAATTCTCTACGAGCTAGGAAATATTCTATCTATCTATAGTGTTTTGCCGAATCAGTTATTAGGCAGGTTCAATTCTATGGCATCCACTTTCTCCATGCTTCTCGGTTTTCTGCACGGTCCTTCAATTCTCTATAGAGGTTTGGTTTGAATTCTTCTAACATCCCCTTTCTTGGTTTTCCTCTTCCACGTTTCCCTAGAAATCGACCTTCTAGAATTGCTTTGACCATTCCTTCTCCACGTATGTCCAATCCAATTCTTCTTCTGATTATTGTTTCGAACAAAATCAAAAACAGTTATATAATGATTAAATAATCACTCTGAAAAGCGTTGTTTTTGTTCTGTAGATGTATCTTCTACAACTTTAGACATTAAGGTAAATTTTGTATTAAAAAAACAAACAAACTTGAAAACGTCTGCAGAATAATAATTTACTGTGTTAGAAATATCCTGATATCAAATTGTAAATAGAATAATTTATTTTACACTGAATTAATTAACATTTTTTAATGAGACACCTTGACCGACAATATGATAAGATTTATAACAAAATTTATTTGTAGTGCAAAGAACACAATTAACTTCTATTCTATTTTGTCAACAGATACAGTTTATTAAATAACATTTTGATATCGAGGCGTTCGTAGGAAATAAAAAGTGTACTTATTAAAAGAAAATGCTCCTTACGGCAATGTTTTTGATCTTGGGCTTCTGTAAAATCATTCAAAATTCCGCAGTGTTCGCCTGCATATTCGTCACAATACAAATTACGATGGATACAACGATTGGTTTCCGTGCAATAAAACTGAGAAGAATTGAAACATTCACCTAAAATAAAACAATATCTACTATGGCCTAAACAAATAGGTACTTATTTACAATATATTTTAAATATTCTAGAAAAAGCTATGTATACCAGGTGAAATTTACTTACAGGTTTTGTCAAAAGTACAATTTGCTAAGCCTCTCACCTCACCAAAAATATTTTTCATCGATGGAAAGTTTAGAATAAAGTTTTAAATCAATCTTAGGAATTTTTTAAAAAATTAATAAAAGAAATTATCTGTATTGAAATAATGGAAAATCACCACTAATAATAGAATTAAACAATACCTTCAAAGAAAGTTACAAAATCCAGTTTGATGTGCATATGTGGCGCTTGAATTTGAGTGATTTCTTTTGACCTTCCTTTCTTATCTGTTATTTGTCTATACATGCCACCTAGTAACCAAATTGAGAATTCAATTTCATCTTTATCAAATGTTTCTTTGTATTGTGTTCCAGTTAGAGCGTTTACATTGCAGTAGGGTTTGTTGCCTAATCGAGGGTGGTGAAACTACAAATTAAATTAGGACATAGAGATTTTTCCGACTTTTTGATGAAAAATATTTTATTGTCCAGTATTTTTTTTTTTTGGATAAAATCCTAACCTTTAAATATCTAGTAAATTTAGTTTAAAAAATAGCTCATTTTAATTTTTCTGGTGAACACTATTTTTAACGGCCGACTGGTTTATGTACAATTGCCACTTTTGACTGTTTCCCATTAGATTGGCATCAGTGAATGGAGGACCAAACATGGACAAAAGACACATAATAGTCTTTTTAAGACAATTTAATGCCTTTGGTATAGCGTTGGAGAGGATGTCAACTGAAAACCTCCAAACATAAAATAAAATAAATATAACTTATAAAGCATCGATGTTGGTGGGCATGTTTATAGCCCAGCAGTTAGTATGCCTACATACTAATCAGATAGGTTTTGCACCTGGTAACATTTTCTGATTTTAAGAAAATATGGTAGGTACACTTCAATCATCATCGGAGTCTGAGTATGAATTTCAAGTCAGAAAACAATTTGATATTTTAATGGCCAATTTTAACGATTCTATAAAAGCCAGGCATTGGGAAAGGTTGAGTTTGTAGTTAACAGTCAATTTACAATGGCTTAGTTAATTTCTAACTCATTTATTTTACCGGGTGTCCCAAAAGTCTTTAAACCCTAAAGAAACGTTAAAATTCATAAATTTAGATTATCATAAAGAGTGGTCGTTTCTATGGTACCTATTTCTATTGTATGTGTGTCTGTATTTTTATTGTACAACAGCAAAGGTTATTATTGTTTGTGAATAACTGCTGTAAGATGGAGTATACCATTCAAGAAAATTTTATCTTGTTTCATATGCAATAGCCCATGAAAATACAGATTATTCATTGGAAAGTTCACCAAAGAAGCATCTAATGGATAGATGTACTGTTAGATGTTGGCAGATGAAACTTCTAGAAACTGGTAGCCTTGTCAAAGATTGACCACGATTAGGCAGGCCCATTGATGCAGCAACCGATGAAATTGAATGTTGTTGTAGCTGACCCACTTGCTACAACAAGAAAAATAGTAAGTGAAGTGGATATTTCTAAATTAACGGTCAATCGAATATTTTGCATGAAAAGTTTCATCCTTATAAACCGTTGTACTGCCAAAAGCTGTATGATGGCGATGATGACTGCAATTTGCAGAAACTAATAGAACAGATGTTTCTGGAAGATCCAGCATTTCTTCGAAAGATTCATTTTTCTGATGAATTTGTTTTTCATCTTTCAAACAGTGTCGATAAACACATAATTCACTACTACGCAAGAGATATTCTAAAAATACAAGTACAGCATCTTGGACCATCACCCGGTTACATGCACCGAATTCGGCAAGAACGCCACCAACGAATAACAAGAAATTCAAAACATCAATTTTGTAAATCGCTTCAGGAAAGTAATAACTGTGGAAGGTAGACACATTGAAGATTAATTTTTGTCTAAATCTTGTTTATGATTAGCATAATTTTGTAACTTCATATGTAAATTATAGTTAAAGATTTTAATGCTTATTCATTATGATAATCTAGACTTAGAATTTTATTTTTTTTGGTTTAAAACTTTTGGGACACCCTGTCTGTATATCATATAAGAGCAGTAACTAACTTTGGTTTTTAATAAGAACATTTGGTTCTACCTTATATACATAAATATTTATGTATGAAGTTTTGATTTTTAGGATTCTTACTATAAGACATCCCGTTGGGCATTCCTCTCCACAGATTTCTAAAAAAATTTGAAGAGTACTATTGTCATATTTTTCTGCTTGTTGTTCCCTTTCTGAGGCTGCACTATCAAAACTCCAATGTCGCCAATAAAATCCAATCTTTTGCGTACGAATTTTTAGGTTTCCATTTTGTCTTGTTGGGTCTATAACCTGAAATAGAGATATTATGTTGGGCACTGCAGTAAAAAGAAAATGTTCATATATTGAATACTTGAATGCAGTACATGAATCCAGCAGCGAAAACGATATGTTATTAAGAATTAGTAAAAAAAAACATGGCTATAATGGTTTGAGTAGTCGATGTAATTTAGCAATGTCAAAATGAAGTTGCAAAACTTGCCTATTATGTGACTCTAGAAAATAGTAAATATACTTGCATGTTTGGGTCCATTGCGTTTGATAATAATAGAGCAGTTCTGTATGGTAACGCTATTCATTAGTCCAGCAGGCCTTTCTGATAAGTCGTCCCCTTCATCCCAAAATATGCTGCCACCAGGGGAGGGTCCTAAAACTAATTCTCCGTGTTGAGTACAAGATGGGAAAATGTAGCCTGCAATTAATGAAAGTTTACCTTGTGAAACAAAAATGACTACAGTAACAGAAGATACTCAAATTTTAGAAATTCAATGCGTTTCTGGTTGAAATCAAATTGGAAATCTTGATACTGAGTAGGAGGCAATCAATAGGGACATTTTATGAGGTAATACAAGGTAATACAGGAGATTTAAATTGCTGATTAAATGTTGAAAGTCTCTGTAGGTACGATTGTAATTGACTAAATTGTTGGAACCAGCGAATCAATTTTCGAGGAATAATTTTTGTTTGTAATAGCTGCTTCTCTTCGAATTTTGAATATGTACAAAATGATATTATTTTGTGTATTTTCGGGATAACAAATTAACTTGAGGTTCGTTTTGTGAGTTCAACTATTACTAGAGTGATATATTATTTATTGTATTTCAGAGATAGTTCCCTGATTGCGACCTTTTATTTACAGACTTAATTAATTTTTGTTTCAATTTATTATTAACCTTCTGTTATCCGAGCGATTTATTAATGTGGTTGTCTAAGAGGGAGCGGACTAAAAGTACCCCCTACCCCCACAAAAAACATACTTTCCGTGTACAAATTGGACTAAAATTTGGTGTACAGGTACTTGAAAAAGATTCATCGACAGATGTCTTTTTTAAGTAGATATTGGGATCAAGCTAAAGGTGATGACGTCATCAGGTCCAAAAATTAAAGTTTGTTTCATTAACTTCAAATTTGGTCAGAGTAGGTCCACTAGGCACATATGTATAGTTTTAAAAAAATATATTGAATGTCATTTTTGTGAAAAAATCTATATTTTTAGACAAACTCACTTAAAATCCAAACGAAAAATCCTGTCTTGCTTATATTTGATATTTAGATAGAAACAATGTATTAGAAAATTTGGATACCTCATTATTATGGTTGCTGGTCTATGAGGCCCACCATACTGGCGCAGGTCTGTCAAAATTGTTTAATTTTTATAAGTGAATTAAAATGGTTTATTGTTAGTTTCTAAGATCATTTCTTGTGTTTTTGGAATACTTTCATGCCCTAAAAATTGAATTTGAGAAATCAATGTTTAGTGCATTAGCAATGTATGTTCAATCTCAAAATGGACTCTGTAGAGGTAGCACCTTTCTTGTCATGATACGGAACCGACAGCCTCTTTGACATTACTGGTCCTCACACCCCAAGGGGAACTTGTTCACGACCTCAGTCTTAGCACTCAGACCGTCCCAGCTGAAACCTGCGAGAGGAGATCCTGCCACTCTGATCTGGGTGGATCTGGAGGGGCGAACTTCGATAAAAACACACAGGTATGCCAGTACCTTCAGGCGGATGAGCCCCTTCGGTCAACGGCAATTGTTTTATGAAGAGATGGATACCATCAGCAACTCCTTCTATCCACAGTTTTCTTCATGAATCATCGAATCTTGATTAATGCTACGGCGTCCGCGGCCAATTCGACGCGGCAATCCTGGTGACAAATATGCTGCCCCCTTCAAAACGAGAAAAGAAATCAATATCGCCACATATAATGTTCGCACTCTGAAGCCAGGCTAGATCGATCTACTTGAGCACATTCTCACCAACTACAATTGGGACATAATCGGTATCAGCGAAGCCAGACTTCCAAATAACGGCTCTCTCACCACCAACAACGGAAAGTTCTTCACGTGGTCAGGAAACGATACTACTCACACTAAAGGTATGACCTTTCTAATCAACAAATCCATCACCACTGCACTCCTCGAAATCAACACCATCTCTGTTAGATGCATTCAAATCAGGATTGCTGCCAAACCTAACAATCAATGCATCACGAAAGTCTATGCTCCCACAGCCGATGCATCTGATCACGACATGGCCAACTTCTACAACGACACAAAAAAGATATCTTTCATGGGGATTGGAATGCCAAACAAGAAAAGGACATGGCTACTGACTTTCCTAACTGCATGGATCGCCACTCAAACAATAATACCAACGATAGAGGCGAAGTCCTGGACTTCATGTCCCGTTGGAAACTCTATGCATCCAACACCAAATTTAAACACAAACCTTCCAGAACTTCTACTTGTTACTCAAATGACAATCGAACCAAAAACTAAATCGATTATATCTTGACTCCCATTCAATGGAAAAAATAAATTATAAAGAGTAGAGTCTATCCCAAAATCGATCTTGACTCTGACCATAACCTAGTCATGACCAGCCTCAGATATTCCTACTTCCCAAAACCTAATTGAAGGTCCAGATCATCAAGTCATTCGTTAACGCCATCAAAAACAACATCAATGCTCTTGAGAACACAATCGCGAAAACTATCATTGAAATTGCCGACACAGTTTTTGATAAGAAAGATTCAGGAAGCACCCCTGGATTTCCGACACCGCTGTCAACATTGCACTCCAACGTCAACAGGCTAGAAAGGAAAACAACCATCCCACCCTTAACCAGCTAAACCCCAAGATCAACAAACAGCTCAAAATTGACAAAAAATGGGTCATCTAACTATGTTTCAACATCGACAACAACATCACACTAAAAATGCTTACGACGCCATAAAGGCTCTGACCACACCTCACTCTTCAACTTGCACTCAAATCAAATCCAAGGACGGTGATCTAATCTCCGATAAAAGAATCATTTTAAACAGATGGAGAGAGTACTGCATACGCCTTTTCCAGAAACGTAACATCCCATCACCACTGCTACACTATGACCCACTGAACACCCTCTTACCATTCAAGAAGTCTAGAAAGCAATGAAATCAATGATAACCAACAAATCCCTAGGCACCGACTCTATCCAAGGAGATATAATCCGTTCCAGGAGAAATCACCAAACTTTATCACACCCTCTACCTGAAAATATTGGACAGTGAAACCTGGCCTTTCCGATGGACTGAATCAATTGTCATTCTTCTCCACAAACAGGACACTAAACTCGAGTCGACTTTGAAAAAGCTTTCGACAGCCCTGACCATGAAATTCTATGGTCCGTACTTCCAAGGGAGGCATTGACAGCAAATATATCAACCTCATCAAATCTCTCTACGAGAATGTAAGTAGTCTCATAAGAATATAATCTAACCTGTTCGAGCCCTACTCACTAGAAATAGGAGTTCGCCAAGGATGTTTACTTAGTCCAATCATCTTCAACATTTTCCTCCACACATCATTTCGGAATCTAAACTGCTCTCCCCCCAAATGCCGACGACATCGACATCATGTCCAACAATCCAACTTCTTGCAATTCACAAACTCAAAAACTCTGGGAAACAGCGGCAGTCTATGGTCTTATCGTCCTCAAGTTTCCAATCGAACTTTGTGGCAATCTATTATCACTAACACAATATGTTCTTAAGGCTGTTGTTTTAGTGTTTCAGTATCTTAATATTAGTTGCTTTCTCTATGACATGTTCTACTTTTACATTATTGTTACGAGCATATACCTATATATCTGTATACAATATATATCTGTATATAATCTCAAAATCATTGGACTTGAACTTGAGACTTTGACTTAAGTTTGAAATTTCATAGCATAAAATGAATAAGTATTCAAATTTGTATTCATTCTAATGAATTGTTCACTTCATATCAGTAAATTAAATTCTAGTTTATCCCCTAACTTAAATATTGGGTGTCCCATGAGTTACGACGATTTTTTTTATAACAAGAAGTAATTTAAAAAATACTTATTTTCGAACTATTTGTGAATCCAAACAATTACAATAATCAAAACAATGTATATTCATTTCGGTTGCACACACAAAAATTGTATGCATCAGTTTCTAGGCCTTCCAGTTCAACACAATCACATTCTTCAAAAAGGTCCTAATCATTGATTTTTGAAGAGTTTCCACAGGAAATCGCATAAACTTATATTTGAATAATGACGTGTCGGTCTTATTTGTTTTATGCTTTCCTCGCAACAATTCTGTGCCCTATAAGACGTTATCGCTACAGGCTGGCCAAGGAGATGGCCCAAATTTGCCAACTCAACGATCCTGAAAGGTGTTGAATTGGAAGGTCTGGATACTGATGCATTGTTTGTGCAACCGAAACGAATATATTCTAATTGCAACATTTGATTGTCATTGTTTTGATTTGTAAATTAGCTATTTTCTTAAATTGCTTCTTTTTATAAACACCCGTATACATTATACGATCAATGATGTTAAAATGTTTACCTCTGTCAAAGTTATTTGAAAATATGTATATAATCATTTGATAAACTAAATCTAACGATATTTATTTGCAATATATCTTCCGAATAGTACTAACCAATTGGTTTTCAATTGAATTTGGTCAGATATTGTTTAACTTAGTTGTTTTTTAGAGTATATTTAGCAAAATTAGGTCAAACTTTATTTTTTAATAGGCCTTTGGGATTACATAAGGATTTTTTGCAGATTGCTCGACTTAACCGATTTATATAAATTTTGAAATCAGCGTATCAAAGTCTCTTACGAAATTTTTTGGTTAATTTTTTTTAGATGTGACTCCCTAAGTTACGTGACGGCACTCTTAAATAATGAGCTTGGGCCAAAACAAAATGTACTTTTTACAAAACAATTGATCCTGAAGCCAATATTGATATAATTGATTAATATTTAGAATATATATTGCAAATTCATTATAGTTTTATCTTTATTTCGAGTTTTTAGAAATATAGATTTTTGTGACCAGGGTGCAACCTGAAATTTTTTATTTTTTTATTAAATTGTTCTGCCGTATAGAGTTTTCTTAAATTTCACTAGTTCATCAACAGTAGATAATTTCAAATTGATTCAAAAAATGTTATCTGGTATGTTATTAGTGTGCCAAGTAAAAAAGCAATATAACTTTATCTAAAGTCATAAATTGAAATGCACTGAATTTGGGAACAGACCCATTAGAAACATACATTTTTTCATGAAATCCTATTTTAGTTAATGAATTTATTCCAAAACCACTAAAATGATCTAGAAACTAATAATAAAGTATTTTAAATCATTTACAGCCATTTAATTGTGATAAAATTTATTTCAAAAAATCAATTTTTACTGACCCTCATAAACTAACAACCATAAAACTGAAGTATCCAATTTCCTAATTCTAAATCTCAAATCTGATAAGATGTGATCCATTTGTTTTTTAGAGCTATTTTAGTGATTCTGGTCAAAGATATCAAAAAATTGATTATCCATATTTTTCCATTTTTATTGATTTGCATTCCTGAATACCTAGTGAACCTACCTACACACCAAATTTGAAGTCAATCGGACAAACTTTAATTTTTGGATCTGATGACGTCATTGAAATTATAAAAAATCGTTTCCTTTGTCCTATAGGTATCTACATATGTACATATTTATTAAATTTCAGCCTAATCCAATCACAGGAAATATGACTTTTTAAAGTTACTATATTCCAGACTTCACTTGTGCAACTGCTTCATTTTCAATTGGATGAAGCAAGACTTTTCTAACCGTTTCAAGGTAGAACTGGCACCGACGCAGTGGAAAAAGAAGTTTAAAAGTTGATGGACTATTGCCAGTTAGTTATTGATTCTATAGGAGGATATGTAACCGATCACTCAATGTAACCAAATCACTCAATATATTTTGAATTTAAAAAACTATCATTCTCATTACTTTTGAGACACCCTGAGTATTTTAAATTTATTCTTACCTGCCTCATAATTTTCCGTTTTCATATTAGGAAGAGCAGAAACTGCGGCAATAAATAGAAACACAAAAAATGGTTTCATGTTTATTATAATGACTGGTTCAAAATAATGTATAGTGTCTAATTTGATGAAATTCAGATCAAGTCAGTAACATAATCACAAAATATTAAGATTGATTTTATTACTTTATGTTTTAGGTCGAAAGACCCCACGTAGATAACATAAACATTTAGTTTTTACAAAGAATACTTATTAGTAAGTCTAATTTTATAAAATGGAAATTTATAACTAGTTATTGGATAGTTGAATTAGTTTAGTTGAGCTATAGTTGTTGTTGATGATCACGTTGCAATTCTTGGCGTGTATTATGTATTTTATTTAGAATTTTCTACATAAAGTCATCTTTCTTAGACTAACAGTATACTGAATTAAAGCACCTGACGTCACTACCTAGAATCGAAGATAGTCCTATAAAAACATTTTCCAAAACGCTCCATAGGCCTCTAGTCTTTTCTACCTTGGTATTTACTGTGCTTGAAAACAGTGATTATAAAAATATACTTTTACTTTTTGTATTACTAGGTATTAAAGCAGAGATATTTTTTATTATATATTAACCCTTAGTAGATTTCTGTTATTATATATGCCGTAGGTACAGGAGAGCCACACAAAGATTTCATACTTTCCATGGATGGATTGGGCTGAAATTTGGTGCACAGGTACCTAGGAAAGATTCGACACTTTTTTTTTGAAAAAAATCGATAAAGGGGGCCGAGCTAGGGACCGATGAAGCCAACGAGACCAAAAATTAAAATTCGTTTGATTTACTTCAAATTTTGTGTGTAGGTTCACTAGGTACTCAATAATACAAATTAATAAATATTTTTTTATTATCGATTTTGTAGGCAAAAAACGATATTTTTGGACAAAATCACTGAAATGACTCTAAAATCCAAACAAAACATCCTATCTTGCTGAAATTTGAAATTTAGAATTAGGAACGTATTAGAAGTATTGTATATATTAGAAAGTTGGATGCCTCACTTTTATGGTTGCTGTTCTAGAAGGCCCAGCGTACTGTGTCAGGCCAGTAAAAATTGATTTTTTAAAACGTGTCCCAAAAGTCTTTAAACCAAAAAAAGTTGAAATCCCTAAGTTTAGATTATCATAAAGAATAAGCATAAAAAGTCTTTAACTATAATTTACATATGACAGTTACACAATTATGTTAATCATAAATAAGATTTAGACTATTCAGACAAACAAATCTTCAAAGTGTCTACCTTCCACAGTTTTTGCTTTCCTGTAGCATTTACAAAATCGCGCATTGATTTTCTGAAAAAGTTCAAATTGATGTTTTGAATTTCTTGTTTAATTCGTTGATGCAGTTCTTGCAGATTTCGGTGTATGTAACTGGATAAAGGGTACACCTGTTCCTGTAAATGCGAATAAAACCAAATGTTACATGGGGTTAAATCCCGTGAACGCGCAGGCCACTCTATTAGGACCTCTTCGGCTAATCCACCTTCCAGCCAAATGTTGATTCAGAAATTGCCTGGCGGCTACAGAGTAGTGAGGAGTAACGCCATCTTGCTGGTATATCCATCCTGCACCTGTTCCTCTAGAGAAATGTGGCAACACCTT
>JAUYWI010118084.1:0-10491 GCA_034780595.1 Parotoplana pacifica
TATCATTGCTTGATCGTCTACGAATCGCACTTCCTTAGTTATTTCTCCTCCTATTGTTACTCCGTCTTGTATGTGGTCAATTGCTTCTATCACCATACGTTCGGTGTATATCGAGAATAACAGCGGTGATAGTAGGCATCCCTGTCCTTACTCCTTGTCCAATTGTTGCTGGTTTTGTTTCTTCATTGTTTACATACAGTATTGATAATTATAGATATTAATTTGTAATGTAATTTGTTCATAATGTTTGGTTAGGAATTTAAAAAAGCAATAATTATCGAGACAGACACCCTTTAATTCATTTATCGAATACATACATTTAAAAATTAATTAAGTATAATTTGTTTAAGGTTTATCTTACAGATCAATTATTTTCTTTTTTTTTCAAATATAATGACAAAAACAATCACCAAAAAATGGCAAAAAGTATGTTAACTGACACCATAAAATAATTTAATTAAGCATAAAATTGTGTTAGTTTAAATAATAAAATAATTGAAATACTGTGTTGAAACTGTGTTAGCTCTTGAAGTATCACAAATTTTGTTTGGCTAACTATTTTCTCTTGTTTAAACTGACTTAGTTATACTACCATTTTACATTTATTACAGGGCTAAATTTCTTTTGTATATAACTATTACAGAAGCCGAGATATAAAGGGTTAAAATGTGACTTTTATATTTTTCTTTTCTTTCTTATTATTAAGCAAAAATGGCAAAAAATGTGCTAGCTCACACCATAAAATAAGTGAAATATGGATAAAAGTATGCTAGCTAAAATTTAAAAAAACGTTGAAATAAACTCAAAAATGTGTTAGCTCTTTAATTAATAAAAATGTCCATGAGCTAACTATTTTTTTTGTTTAAGCTGACTTTCACCCTTAGTACATTTGCATAAAATAAAACTTTAATGATCCCTGTTTTTTGTGGAATGCTTTTGTCATTATATTAAGTGTAAATGGTTGTTTTAAATATCAGTGTCATTTTAGTGATTTTAACTAAATTATTGATTTTTGAATTTGGATTAGAAGTGTGCGTTAGATAATAGATGTTCCATAATATAATCCATAGAGTACCCACTCCGTGTTTATTTTTATAAATTTGCATATAGTTCGATCAATCAAACATCGATCATTGTCTTTCAAAGATATAAAATCTTCGCAAAATTTGACTCTTCTCTCTGAATCATCTTCACTCAGTGCTTAATGTAAAGAGTAATGCTACAATCTAAGTACTAAATCTTTCTTTATATGTGATGGACAGATGTCTTGGATAAATCCAAATCTGCTGCTACTTTTGTACAAAAATTCTCTCCCAAATCACCCATTGCTTCTACAACAGCAGTAATCAGTAATATTCTCATTGTAAACACCTTTTACATACTCAAGTCTGACATCAATGAAGCTACATGTTTCTTCAAACTTTCAAAATTTGCAGAGATACTGTTTGTCTGTCCATTGAGTGACCATAAGTTGCTTCAAATAATCTTGCTACTTCATTGCAGTTACTAGTTTCATAAAAGGTTTTTACAACAAATACTCATTTTGCTATTGTTAATCTTTGAGGCATGATTAAAATCATAGATTAAAATTTTAAAACTGTTAAATATTCATTGAAATCTACATAGCAGCAAATAATTCATAGATCAAATTTAACAATTGAATAATCATTAAAATCAACATACTATAAGTTCATAGATTCTCTTGGTTAGTCTATGGAAAATATTAATTTTATTTTTTGAGTGAAAGGTTCAAATTGACACACCCGATATATATACATATATGTACTGTGTATATGTTACTTGCAAGTAGTATCAAATTTAATCATAATTTAAATAAAAATAACATTATCGAGTTTTCTCCATGCTGTATAAAGAATTTTCCATGGATTGATCTATGTATGAGAAAGTAAACATTTTTATCAATGCATAGGAAAGTCATATTCTATGTAGAGGTGAAAATGCAGGGAAAAAGCTCAACCAGGTAGAGGAAGTCAAATACCTGGGTTCAACAGTTCAGGCAGAATGGTGGTTCTGAGGAAAAGGTGAAGAAACGGATGCAAGCCGGATGGGGCGCATAGAAAAAGATAACTGGTGTCATATGTGACAGAAAAGAAATAAGGTAAACTGGTGAGACCAGCAATGCTGTATGGGGTGGAGACGGTGACTATTACAAAAGAGCAGGAAGAAAATATGTAGGTGGAAGAAATGAAAAGGCTAAGATTGTCTTTAGGACTGACAAGACTTGACAGAGTTGGAAATGAAAAGGTGAGGGAGAGGATGGCTATAGGAGAATTAAAAGGAAATTGAGAGAGATCAGTCTCCGGTGATTTAGGACATGTGGTGAGGAGAGAGGTGGACTATGGTAGATGAGTTAGAAAGATGAAGGTGGGGAAGAGAAGGCGTGGAAAACCAAAAATGAAATGGGAAGATATGGAGAAGGTGGGAGTCCTAGAGGAGGACGCAATGGATTGCAAGAAGTGGAGAAAAACGATCCGCACCGGCAACACCACCGAAATGTGGGAAAAGCCAGTAGAAGAAGAAGAGATTCTATGTAGGAATAATAAGTTTATTCTCAAATTAAAATCAAGATATTGTTTTATTAAAAATAATATTTTTATACAATACCTATTACTTGGAAGCAGAATGGTATTTTATCACAATTTTTAAACATTGAAATTTAGAAGAGACTAAACCAAGGCATGAGTAAAATATTTATGCAGGTTTGGCAATGAAATCGTAATTAGATTCATATTGGAAAAAATAATGCAAAAACCAATGATTAACGCGACTCCATATATTTTTTCAATTCCAGGAATAAGAGTACTGCATGAGGCTTAAGAATTTGAGGCCCCTAGCAACCGTAGCTAGAGAAAAATATTATTTTTTCGTTCTTGGTACATTTCTAAATTTCAAAAGAATCATTTTAAGTTTAAAGGTAGTTATTGGATCTGAAGAATAATAAGAATAAGAATAAAAAAGTAGATTTTTGACACTTTATATTTTGGCTTCTGAAATAGTTATGCAGATGAAATTTGGCATATCTGTTAAAGCGCTACATTATACAAAAAAGATTATAGCCTTTAAATGGCAGCTATCCGAAAAATTTATAATTTTGTCAGATCCTTATTGTACATAGGTTGCCGTACCTATGAGCTAACAATCTACTGCTGTAAGTTTAGATTATTTATTATTATTCTTCAGACCCAATAAAACTCCTAAAACTTTAATTGATTTTTTTGACATTTTGAACATACATTGGACATATATTGGAAATGTACCAAGAACGAAAAAAGATGTTTTCCCTAGCAACGGTTGCTAGGGGCCTCAACTTTGCACAGCAAACCACCTATTTATAATTACTAAAAAAACATTTTAATTCTATATAGTAGAGCTACTTTAAATTAGTTTATAAGTGTTACATAATTTAAGATATATTCAACTATTTATACTTTAAAAACAGTACATATAGGAGAATATATGAGAGTAAAAGCTGCAAATCTTCGAGCAAAATTAACACCTCTAAACTTTAACCGACTTTGATGAAATTTAGAACATATATTGGAAATGTACCAAGGGCAAAAGTGGAACTGATTCCATAGAATAGATAATTTCTGATTGACAACGTGTAGTGCAACTGTTTTGCATAAAAATAACATAACAGTATTTCATGGAATATAAAGTAAAAGTTTATGGATTAATCTACTTACATATTGGTATTTGACCATGTAAACCTTAGTTACCACACATAAGCTTTTAATTTATATGCTTTTCTGCTATCAACCGTTGATAGGCCGGCAAAATTGCATAGCAACATTGACTTTTAGAAAGAAATCCCATATAGCAATGCTTTTATGAATATTAGACAAATCAACTTCAATGTAAATGTGCTGACCAATGTCCTTAAGCATTATAGAAAATTTCATAAAAATTATTGACCCTAAAATAGTTATTAAAATTCGTGGGTTATAAATTGACATTTGTTCAAAAGATAGTGAAACTTTAATTATATGATATTATATGAAAATTTTAATTAAAAGCCTTAAATTTTGGCACATTTCATTTACTTCTTTGCAGATACACTTTTGGTGTATTCTAGAGATATATCACAGATTTATTCAAAATATGAAATTGAAGTCCAATGACTTTGGTACCAGGCCCAGCCAACGTGATAAATATGAATTTTTCAAAAACAACACCAACAAATGTTTAGCACGGCAGCTACGAGAGGTTTAATCATACTCTTTATTCTCATGGTTTGTGGAGTTGTTATGCAGTACACCTTGAGATATGTAAGTACAGAACGACAAGTTTTCCGTTGCACAAATGTTTCCTGTACTTCTAGAAGTCACTCAAAGGGGTCACTCTATTTATTTTTGTTGTGCTGGAGAAATATTGATGAACGGGGTGCTTCGATTGACTTTAATTTTCTGATTAACAATTTTGATAGTTTGAAGTTTATGCTATTTATAGATTAAATAATTTCTAATGATATTTTTATCTGTAGTGTAAATTCGAAGTTAAAACAAAACAACTTTTTAAACTTTTGTCCAGCATAGGAAAGGTATATTGAGTGACCATAGTTTACATTCTATTTTGTGTATGTCTCGAGGTGTAACAAAACCATTTCATTTATGGTGATGTCATAGGCTGACATGTGACCAACACTGAATTTAAGAAAAACAAAGTATTCTTGACCAAATTCTTTAATCAGAAAATATTGTATGTAAGTTATATAGAATAAATAAAGGTGTCTTTGATTAGATAAACTGTTTGCATTTCAATAACGGCACTTCAGCAGACACTAAGAACTTATGAAGTGGCAGTACAGTTGCTTCTTTTACTAGTAACATCTGAAATAGCGGCGCCATGATTGGGTCGTGTAAATGTGCATATTATGCTTGAAATTCTTCTTCGGAACTTTTTCATTGTGAAATAATAACAGAAGAAGTTGATGCCATGATTTGTGGAACCTAACAGTACCACACCATTATAAAAGAGATCATAATACATAATTACGATTTCATTTTTCTCCCACAAATTAAAAAATGCCATAATTTCATACGGTGAGCTTGTGATAAAAAAAACCACAGCCAAGCTAATCAAAATTTTGACCGACTGTTTAGACTGAGCGGAAATATTTGACCCTGATCCAAAGCTTCGTCGGAATAGTGTGATTAAGATTAACCCATTTCCAATAAAAACGAACAAAAATGTGAAGTAGGTATAGCCGGAATCATGATAAATCAGGTACCATAGCATAGTTTGCCAAAAATGCTCAAGACCTGTATATATCCCACAGTAGATAACAAGCCATAAAATATCCTTTACAAATATGTATATCATTGTAACTAACATGACAATTCTTATGTTACGTTTTGAGAGAATTTGTTTGACCTTTAGCGGCAACATAATTGCAATCGATCTCTCTAAAGCCAAGAGTATTAAGAGCATTAATGACAGATCTTTGAATAGATATGTGGTGAACAAGTGGACACGACAGAAAACGTCATGAATACTTCGGATATCAAAACCAAAAACAGATCTTACCCAATACCGACCAACATTCCATAACAAAACAACTGTATCAACTAGCCCCAAACAGATGACAAAGCTCCTCGTGCTTTTTGCCACATTTTTATCCAAATAAAAGAAGCGAGAACTGTACAAATTGCCAATGGTGCCAAGTATTATCAAACATGCTCCATAAACGCTAAAAATATATTGGAATATTTTGACCAAAGTTGTGTCTGGAACGTCTATAGTTCCAGTTTCAATAGAATTTGGTGTTGTGGACATGGAACTTTTATCAGCCATTTCAATCTGTCAAGTTTTAGTTGTACAGAGGTATTGAAAAATAAAACGAATAATGATATTTATATTTGGTTGTTCGGAATGTTATTATTGGTTAGAGAAAAATGTTTATACTACAAATTAAAATTAAATTAAATAATTTTTATTTGATTCTTTGTTTTAACCCTATCCATACCGGGGGAGAATTTGCCCCCTTGTTTCATTTGTATGCCATTGTTATAGGTATGAAAACAATTGTGTGCATTTTATTCTAAAAAAAATTCAAACTATTTGTTTAACTAATTTAAATAGCATTTGTACCTGAACATCAGTCTTCTAGAGTCTTCTTATCTATATTTCACCATATTTGTTTACCATTTGCCTCTTATTCCGTTGATATTCATTCATCTATTACATTGTTTAAATTCTTTTGATTACTAATATTAGCAGTTTTAGAAAATATGAAAACGATTATTTACTCAATTCCTACTAATGAATTTATCTATTATTTCTGTTAAATTGATGAAAAAGAAACATTAAAATGCTTGTTTGGCACATAGTACTTCAACATTTTAACCTGCTATAATTTTTTATTAGTTAATAAAAGTCAATTAAATCAGAACATCATTTCACATCAATTTTATCACTATCAGTACAACCTCAGTTAGAATTCAAAAGTGGGTGGTAAATCCACCTAACCCGATACCACCCTGGTATGGATAGAGTGACAACAAGGTGACAGAACTGACATCTGAGTATTATAAAGAATTGATGGATATTTGCAAGTTATTATGGCTAGTTTGTAACATGAGATTTTTCCCATGGAAAATAATTACTTTTTTTCTGAAAATTAACTCACTAAAATATGCAAAATGTGTAGTTTCTTATACATATCGCTCTCCATATGTAAAACTAAACTATCCGAATTGAAATTAACAGTATGCTTTAATTTTTTATGGTAGGAGATCAATATTATAAATTTTTACGGATACAGTAGTAGGTAAATAATCAATTTTAATGTTAATGTTACTCAATTTTAGTGGCTTAAACAGTTTTATGAATTTAGTGGGTTTTTTTTAGAAACTAAAATTCTCATTCCTAACGTACCTATATTGTAGAATTTTAGACATCCAACAACTCGTCACTGTTCTAATAAAAGGTTCTAACTTGATTTTAGCTACTTTTCAGTACTAAATTTTATTTAGATATTTTAAAATGTCAAAACTATTAAATAGCAGACATTTTTGGACATCATTGGGTATATAACAGAATGTAAATTACAGTAAGAAAAACGGTCACTACTATGTACTTACTTAATTAAACAATGCATCAATAGAATTTATTTTACAGATAGGTTAAAATTTACGTATTGTTAAATGATTCAAATGTGTTTTTACAAGCAAAAATAATTTTTTCAAAAGTCGTTCTAAAATTAATCAACATAAATAGTATGCTATATCATATAAAGCTTTTCATTAATTGTACCCAACTTTTCGAGTTCTTTACCTCAAATATGTGAGGTTTGAAATCGACAGTAATTTGAATACGAACTGATAAATATTTTATGTTTCAGTTCCAAGATATACAAAAATAAACACATACCTATGTTTATACATGTATGTTCTTTTTGGAATTCTTGTGAGGTCTCATTTGTCCCTCCAATAATTAAAATAATAAATAATAATTACTGCTTAATTTGAGTACAAGAGAATAGAAGATAGTACAAACATATCAATTAAGGATTGCTCTACAGAGGGTTAAATTATTCATATTTATAGGAGAGGTACCTAAATGAGACCCCACAACAATGCTAACAATGCTAAAAATAATGCATAAACATAGCATAACTATATATTTATAATTTATATACTGTAGCTGAAATATATTTTTTTCTCAGTTTAATATCTATGCATATCTTAAAGATTGTAATTTGCATGAAAACACACAAAACGTTCCTCTGACAATTAGAGCTAATAAATTAATCTCCCATTTGGTTTCTCAATATAAACATCCAATTAATTTCTTATAGTGAAAATAACCATGTTAAACGTTTTGTATTCTGTTGGGTACAAAATAAAACTGTCTAGTTTATAGAATAAATTGCAATAAACTGAATTTCTAATAAAAATATCAGTAAATATTTATTAACATTTTCTCTGTGTATCTACTGGCATAAAAGAGAATGGGTAGATTAATACAGTTCTTAGAATACGTCAGAGATTTAAGACAAGTGTCTCATTCCAATTAATTGACGCAGCTAATATTTATTTTATTCCAATTTATATCAATTTAAGTTGATACTAAAATTAAAATGGGTTTGTAGAAAGCTTTAAAAGTAATTCTTAACCTTCTACCGCCCAAGGTCTTTTCTATATGTTTCGAATTCTATATAGTTAATTAAACCTTTCCGTATGAAACACAAAAATACAAAACTCATTGTACTTTATTCAAAAAGTATAGTATGTATGTTCCCATGTGGGAACAGTGGGTACTAAAGGTAAAATTTCTGAAGCGTTGCAAAATAGCATAAAAGAGATTTTATATAAAAAAAAGAAACACTTGTTCTATTTTTAAAATTGTAGATATATATATACGCTAATACATCTTTTGGCACCAATATTCCAACTAACAAATGCTATCTCATGGTAATGGATCAAATTCAAAGTGGTCCAGAAAAGTTCTTAGAGTTACTGGTAGCTATATATTACGGTTTGTCCTTGAGTCCATAATGTGACTTCAATCAGTTGAAATCGTTATATCTAAAGACATTTTTTTATTATTGAATTGCCAAGCTATCTTTTGTCTTTAGAGGTCCATAAAGATGCTTATTGTTGTGCTGAGAGCTACTGAAAAACTACTTAAGTAGGTAACACAGGCCAGGGTGTAAATTAGCTCTAAATAACGTTAGGTGCATTATGCTATTGTTCCTAGACACCAAATATGAGTTATTGAACTGATTCAGTTCAATAACACTTGTGTAAGCAACATGCTGACCTCAAAATGTACTAAGAGAGTCCAAAGTAGTCCAGAGTGTATTTAGGATCTACCTACTTCAAACCTATTTAATAAGCACTTTATAACAACATTTGTCTCCAATCAATTCAATAGCTCAAAACTGTCTCCATGCTCTAAATATATCCGAGGTCTAATTAGGCGGTATATAGAAACACTTTTTTGAAAAAAATATCCTGTCGAAACAGCATTTTTAGGAAGGCTGTGTGGGTAATTTTGTAAAAGGCGTCGGAAAATTTCTTGTCAGATTTTGATCAAATATCTCGACAGAAAAATTTAAATGACACAACTATATTTTGTAAAACGCAAAAAAATAAATTTCCGACAAAAAATAGTAGTGTCTATAGGCAATCTCATGTGCACCATAATACTATTTATTGAACTAATGTGCACCATATTCTGACCTGTGGGACTTAATGTAGTAGTTTCCAGTAGCTCTCAGCACAACGTAACTAGGCAATGTAATTAATGGGATTACAAGGATAAAAATGTCTTTAGAAAAGTGTTTAATATTTAACTGATTGAAGCCACATCATGGCTTCAAAAACCTTTCAAAATAGCTACCAGTAACTCTTAAAACCATTCTGGACCCTTTTTGAATATGATCTAGTACCATCAGAAAGCATAGAATATAATTACGTATGCTCATTTATAAAAAAAATTATAAACTTCCTATTGATTGGAATTGTGCATAGTCGCCTTAAATCAAAGGTCACGTCTTACCTAGTAGATTCTCTATAATTGTATGGTAAGAACCAGTTTCATGGAAGTCCACACAGTTTGCCGGCTTTCCAAACTCTCGTGCTGTGCTCTAATTTAACCACACATTATTTTTGTAATTAAACAAATATAAGGTGCCCGTTATTATTATTGGCCACAAATGGCAAAGAGTGTGTTAGCCTAAATCATAAATAATTGAAATACACTCAAAACGGTGTTAGCTCTTTAATTAATAAAAATTTGCACACGCTAACTCTTTTTAAAAAATAATAATATCAAATTTTTTGTTGAATGTTTTTATCGTTATATTAACGTGTAGAATGTTTGTTTTAGATATCTGTGCCATTTTGGTGATTTTAACTAAAATTATCGATTTTCAATTTTTATTATAATGGTCTGTGTTAGATACCTAATACATGTTCCATGTAACTTCTAAATATTGTATAATTTAATTCAATTTTATATTAATGATTTTTACCCTGTAATATAAATGTAAAATGGTAGTTTAGCTAGGTCAACGTAAGCAAGAAAAAAATAGTTAACTCATGGAAACTTTCATTGATTAAAGAGCTAACACAGTTTTATGATTTGAGCTAACATAAATTTTATGCATATTTCAATATTTTATGGTGTGAGCCAATATATTAAGATGAAAATCTTTTTTTAGAAAATAAAATAAAGGAAGTAGGTATATCAATTTGTAAATTAAACCTTAAACAATTTATAATTAATTTTTAAATTAATGAATTATTTTTTTCAATTCCAAAAATAATGTGTAGGTAAAAAAAATTATTCTAGGTAATATCATATTTCATACATAAGCCAGTAAAAATCGTCGTTGGGATATCTTGAATTTTGTAACAGTAATGGGCACCAAATTTGAGAAATATATATGAGCGGGTTGAACCCTTCTTTGCAGATGCTGCTCATGCAAATTACATCTATCAGCAGGACAACGCAACTTCACAC
>JAUYWI010118095.1:0-10489 GCA_034780595.1 Parotoplana pacifica
TCTGATAGGGTTTACGCATCTATTTACCTATTGATTCTAATCGAAATAGGCTAGTTATTAAATGCGGTCTGTCAGACACCCCCATGACAATGCGCGTTACAGAAATAGCACGACAATGCGCGTGTTAAGCTGCAAAGCAATATATCTGGCATGTTCTATTTATATCGCTATCTGGATAAATTGAATTTATGAGTGGGTAGCGTGCTAGACTACGGATCGGAAGGTACCCGGTTCGAGACCCGATCGTGACTCACTCTATCTTACTTGGTGGCCAGGGTCCCGAAAGTGCTCAGGGACTAGACAACCCACCTCCGACCCGACTGATAAGTGGTCAAGGGGTGTCCCCAAGTGAGGTGATCTTAGCCCAAGTACCGTGAAGTGGTTGTCTCCAGCGATAAATATCTACTGCGTCCCATGGTGATCGCGGGTAGTGATACTACTAAAAAGTAGTATTTTTTTTAATAGCATATAATTCGCGGATCACAACTAAAAGGGCTCTTAGATACTGTGATGACATCACTCGATGTCCCGATATGGGGATAGATTACCTCTAGAATTTTATAAAAGGGGGTCTGTTTTTTTAAAGAAGTTTAATCCATTAATATGTCATAATATGGATGAATGAAATTATTTAGTTGTAAAATGCTTTTAAATTTTTAAAATCTATCAATGATATCCTTAAAAATGTGTTCAATTGATCAAATTTGCATGAAAAACACTGAATTTTCAGGAGGGAGGATGACTGCAAATCAACCCAAAAATCAAAATTAGGCAAATTTATACTTTACATGAAGATGAGTTTCCATACCTACATGTTTTAATATTCTTATTTCTGGAGTATAGTTTGGTCATAACTTAATTTTTCCTAGTTTGAACAATTTGGCATCATGATTACAATTCACGTTATTTGGGTGGTCTCTTCACCTTTTCCCAAAAAAACCTATCTAAAGGAAAAGAGCAAGTTTGATAACATATATAAAAGGATCGTCCCTGATTAATTACCTCCCAAAATATTTAATTTTAGCAAAATCGCAATTTTATTTGGGACATTGGCGGTGTCCGACTAAACACTTTTTTTAAATTGGAGTGTTAGAAGTTGCAACAGTTTACCATGAATGTTTTTGTCCTTAATTGCATATGTCAAATTGTACTTTCCAATGAGGTACTATTTAATAAAATCGGTTTTGTAGTTTTTGAGCTATACGATCTCAAAGTTAAAAGTGTGTTTTCAAAAAGTGCCAATAAATCTATGTACGTTTATTTATCACAAATTTTCCATGATGCAAGTAAAGTAATATGCTCATTTTAACAAATGTAGTACAGAACAAGCCCCCTTTTTGTTGAAAACTGCATCTAAAACGGTGATGAAGTTTTTGATCTACAAAATGTTAATTTGTGTTTTTAAAATCCACCCCAATTCGTTGCTACTGCCATGTAGTCTTAGTGTAACCGGTTCAGATAGTTATGTACATATATCATAATGGATTTGAATGTTTATCATTAATATATAAAATGGAGATATATTTTCTCTTGTTAACATTCTTAGTAATATAATATTCAAGGGAAATAACTGTATATAATAGAATTTTTATTAAGAAAATAATACCTACTTAATATCAAAATTATTGATCAAAAATATTGTTGATACGGGTAGAAATATATAGTTTTTTTTTCTGTTTTTTGAATTTTGGACAAATTTACACAAAGATACAGTTCATTGATTAAGTAGTCAAGATATGTCAGTTAATCATTTCCCTGTAAAGACACATTTTCATGCAGTTCTAAACAAAATGATCTTTATACTTGAACCGACGACAACAAAAATTGTCTTTTGGGGATAAGCTAGTTCGTTGTTGTCATAATCAAAAGTTCTATTCACATCCCAAAATGTTGTTGAAACTCTGTTTTTAGTGTACAAACAGTTTTTTAAATAATGAAACCATTCAGTAAGGTTAAAAGGTTTACATTGGTTAACAGATTTACTGTCCAAAATATTTACTGTCTCTATAATATTCCTGTCATTCTATGAAAAAAAGAGGGTCAACATTGGCAATTTCTTTTGCGGGTTTTGTATTTATATATGTTACTTGCAAGTAGTATTGAATTTCCAGGTCAGTTGTTTTACTTATCAACGGCAAATCAGTGGCCCTGAATTTGAAGCCAATTGGATAAACCTGAAAAATGCGGTGTTTTAAAAAGATAGGAATTTAACATCGGACGCTCTATTTGATTGCCTATCCCTAACCCTAAAATAAAAATGGCTTCCTAAATCAACATATTTGAAATAAATTTTATTGTGATGCAATGATTAGGACTGATAGATGCTTGCTTATATGTACTAACCGAAATTTTGAGGGCACGAAGATGTGCATGTACTGCAATGTATTGTTATGTTTTGATTAAGACTGGATATTTAAATCAAAATTAATGAAAACAATTTTTGTAAAAGGAATAGCAACAGAAACAATAGAAAGTAAAACAAAATGAAGAAAAAATGTATGAATTGGAAACTAATGGATGACCAAAGCGTAAAAAAGAACGGAAACAAGATTTTGTATGTGTTTTGTATATTTGATGATGTGGTTTAAAAGTAATTTGACATAGATAAATGTTTACTTTGTGGAAACCATGGTAGAGTCAAATTTAATACTATTTTAGTATTTCAACAATCATACAAGCAAATAGAAACACACATTTTACTGATACTGAACGCAACTTATTATTGCTTATTGTTAGAGTTACCGAGAAATTTTCCAATAAGTGATTCTAAAAAAAGAGTTGGAGACACGTTAAAAGAGATGTTACATATCTGGGAACAAATTGTTAGTGATTTCAATAGTAATTAAAATGTTTCGAAGAGAGATGTGCAGATTAACTAGGTCTGTCAATCTCTATATAAATTAAATAATTTGTTAAAAGTTAACAAAATTGAGAAAACTAAATCATATATTAATTGTAGTTCAAAATTACGCGGCTAAAATGATCTAACGGCTTTAAAAAATCTATTTTTCGACTTTGTTAGCTCTAAAATCGTAAATAAATACAGAAACACCTAGTTATTTATTATTTAGAGCCATACCAAACCTAGAATCCATAGCTATAGCCATGCTTAATTTCATTTTTTCAAGTATTTTAGGGGTTTAGTTTAGGAGCGCCAACCATCTTTTCGGCCTTTTGGCCAATCTTATGTACATATAATGAATGAATCTTTCACGGACATCTAAAAAAGGGACCGAAAACTCTGGATTTGTGGTGAAAATCTTAGAGAATATATATATATATCTCAATAAACAATTATTTAACTAATGACCGATTACAAATATGTTTGGCACACATATGTACATGCATATATTAAAAAGAATGTTATGCTACATATAATAGCTTTTAAAATTCTTCAATAAAATAGCGATTTATACAGAAAAGCATTTTGGGAAGCACAATTTTGTTTGACACACACAAACAAATAAATATCTAGCCGCTAATCTTTTCGTGTTGCTTTGTTCTGTCAGTTTAAATTAATTTGATTCTAGTTCGCTTATATCTACAGTTTTGATTCATTCATTCAATTGAAATTCCCTACAATTTGACAATTCTCTAATTACAAAAAGTATGTTTGAAACACCATAAAAATGTGATTTTTTTAAAAACATTAAGTTTTATATAATTTATAATAGGTTTAAGTAACAAGAAGTGCGTTAAAATTTACAAAAAATAGTCATTAAATAGTGACCTTCAGATACAGGCAGTAAGTACTACTGAATATCCTTTCTATGACAATAATAAATGTATAAATTGTTTAAAGTATTTAGTGGTACCAGCCCCGGGGTTTAAGTATAGCAGCTACAAGTTCTGACACATTTCATAAACTTCTTGGTCATGAAACCAAACTTCAAGAAAATGTCTTATTAAATCTGCCTTTTTGGTACAAGGTTAACTTTCAAATGAGTTTGTATCAGGAAATGCAATTGGCCATGGCAACAAATCAAAGCTCATTTCTGCAAAATAACTGGATATTACAGCGGTTGCTGACAGGGCACATGGAGCATTATCCTGCCAACGTTTGATGATATCTTCCATGTACATACTTCGTCCCTACCATTGCCTTCCCATGAGAGGGCGTTTAGTTGTTGCCTTGGCCACCTGCGTCATTTATGCAAACCCAGTTGAAAAGATGTGGGCGATTTTTTTTAAATGTCTGATGTTAACTACAAAGTCCTTGGGGTGACAAAAGAAATTTATTGTCCCTACGACTTTTGTACTTCATATTTCCCATGGGTAAAAATCTGGTACCTTTCAGAAACCAATATAGAGACCGATTACGTCATCAAATTAAAGTATGTCAAATTGACTTCAAATTTGGCGTGTAGGTCCACTAGGTACTGACTGCTGTTGATATTGCAAGTAATTTAAAAAAATGGCATGATCCTACGTCCACTGAAAATGTGTTTAACTTGATGTATTTTATGCATGTTACTTGTAAGTAGTATTGGATTTATTAATAATTTTAATAAAACAAATATAAAACTTAAAGAAAACCTATTTCCGTGGATTACTTGTTGTAACAGTAGTTAATATCCGGAATTCGAAGCCAATTGGATAAACGTAAAAATGCATTTTTAAGAGGTAGGAATTTAACATAAGACAGACCATTTGATGCCCATTTCCGGACGTCACTCTGAATATAAAACCATTACAAAACCGGTGAATCAATTTTGACGATGCTGAACCCTAGAAGGACTGGACTAATAGTGGAAATTCTACATCAATGGTTCTTCTGGGTAAAACCTATCTTTCTTAATTAGTTAAGGTGTGGTTCAGCCGTGATTACCAAGCGTATATGTAGGTGACGTAGTTTCTGAGATTATAGTCGGAGTACGTAGATAATCACTGGTATGTAAAACTATCGTAACTGAATTTTAGTAGAGTTTTATAATACAACATTATCTTTCTTTTTAGTAAAGGCAAATATCGTATCTTTAAAATGCAACTTTTATTATACATACGATAGTATTACACATTAAATTTAATTAAAAAGGATTTTATTGATACTAAATGTTACGCATAAACAAATGTATTAAAGCCTTTATAAATTGAACAAATACTCATCAAAGTTTTAATGCTAAAATTATCAAAAATATTACATTGTAAAGGTGTTCACACGGGATTTATGTTCCTTTACTCTCACGATAAAGTGTCTTAAGGTTTTGCCTAAATAAACAGGCACCCTCTTAGAGCGCAAGAGTGTGGGAACCCTAGATTTTAAGTTAAAATAAGAAGAACGTTTTCTCGTGTTGTTAAAAGAGTGTACAGAAAAGTCTTTACTACCTTGATGACTTTTTGTGTATTGAGAGAAAAATTAGTAGGGGAGGGGGGCGAGACTATTTGGGCCACGCCACGTTTTAGACTTTTCCATAGTCATTAAAAGCTATTATAATTATTCATAATTTTCTGATACTGTTTTATACTACTTTTATGTAAAACTGGTCAAAATTTAAAATAGCGAGACATGAATAGTCTTGTAATGTAATTCTTAAAATCATTAATATTTATGCAAAAGAGTAAAACGTACATTGTAAACCAAAATTAAAATAAAACATAAAAACAGACATTTCAAAATAAATATGCAAATTGCGAAATGTAAAAGTCAGCGTACATTTTGCTATCACTATATAAATCTTTATTTATATCTAGTCAAAGTAACTTTTGGCGCACAATTTGATTCAAAACGTGTTGTGTTCTTATTTTTAAGAAGGTAAGATTTTAAATCAAATATTATTTTTTTCATACCACCTACATATCACAACACAGAGTACAAGAATAAAACAGAAGTAATATTTGCCATATCATTTTCATTGAATTATAAACATTCAAGAAAATTTATAAAGTCATTTGATGTCCCTTGATACTTCTGTTATTCTAATAAATAAATGTTGTAAATATTAAGGAAACACTCCTTCGCAAATTGTTTTAATATAACGCAGAATTTAATTATTATTTGATTGTACTAATTCTTATATTAACGCATTATGGGCATTTGGAAATGGCAGCCTTTTACGTGTTATTCAGAAAGCACATGCCTGTTAATTCAAAGAAGCGAAAAGTGGAAGCGGTTGAGGGAATTTAACGCGTTTTTTTCGTAAATACCTACATTTGTACCTATATCCACTAGCTGACATTAAATTTCGTAATGTTCAAACCTATATCGAAATTTATTTCAACTTTTAACTGACAAAGCTTGCCTTTAGAGAGCGCTACAGCCATACAAAGAGAAGAAAAATCAATCAATGGCCAAACAAATGCAGAAAAAATTTCGATTATCTAAACGCATTGGGAGAAAGAAACTTAAATGCGTTGTCCTGTTAGTAAATAAATTTCAAAAATAAAAAACAATCATTTTACAATTATTAATTTGGCAAAAATTGTTGGTGCTGATAGAATGGGTATACCCAGGCGCATTGGTGCTATTCTCCAGGCCCATGGTAGATCTACCAGATATTGAAACTTGATCTGTTAGTCAAAATATTTTTTCTAGCCCGAAAGGGCACTGAAAAACAAAGAAAATATCTTTGTACCACTGTATTGTTTTTTTTTAATTGCTTAAATAACTTTTAAAGAATTGAATAGATATTCAAATTGCTTTGTTGTATTTTATATAAATGAGATACCTACTTCAAATAAGAATATTTTCTGGATTTATATCAACTTATACATTCAATGCTCTGAATCATTAAAGTTACATTAAGAAGAGTATATGACGAAAGACAGTGATGTTCGTGTTGAATAACTTTGAACACAAAATTGCACCCCTCCCATTAGGTCCAGACTCGCTCCGACGCCCTTGCAACTGTTTCAGAAGGAAACCTATGGAAATGAAGTACCATGTGCTAATCGTTGTGTCTCAGAGAGGATATCATTGAAAATTATGCCAAAGAATGGACCTGAGAGATACGAAAATTTTCTAACTAACTTGGAACATTTTTTGTTAAATCAACGAAGTCCATTACTTGCGGAGAACATGAGACTAATTCACGACCATGCTCGGCCACAAATTGCTGCTATTACTGGAAACCATATTGCTACTCGCAACTACGACTCCTGAGACAGCCACCATACAGCCCTGATTGTAGTTTGTGTGAGTTTTATCTTTTCAATCGATTGGTATCTCGTCGAGACAATCAGAATCTTAACTTTGATTCATTGGAAGATCTTAAATGCAGAGTTGCCCCTATGGAAGCTGCACTGGAGAGGATGATGGTTGTGATGAGAGAAATCATTCAAAAGGAAGGAAACTATGTTTAATTTGTATACACCAACTTTTTATTGCGTTTCTGTTATGTAATTTATGATATTTTTATAATTTTTTTTGTCATGCTGACATTTTTTCCGGTGTGGACCACACCTGAGCAGCTACATTTTGGGGGAGGACAAGTCTGATATTAGACTCCCGCCCCCTTTTTTTCAAAAGTAAAACTGCCTCCCTTTATTGCCTCCAGAAATTTACTTGTTAACTCTTTTTTGCCATGCGTTTTACAAATATTTCTTTTTGGTATTACTTATTTACTTGGTATAAATCATTGAAGCTACCGTGCTACCACAGCATTATGAACATTATTTCAAGACAACATAGAATGCACTCCACGTTATGTATGTAGGTATCTATTACACTGCATATTAGCTGGTGTTATAATATCATGCGCCCACAGTCACATAATATATATTTATATGCACTTACAATTTTCTGTTAGAATAACAGTATGCCTGATAGGTGGTGTTATGGTAGCCTTGTTTTCTTTCATCAAACATTCTATCAGTACATATTTTAATTCTACAGCGCAAATACTTTAATAAGTAGCAAAAAAGTTAGTATGCAGAAGATTTTAACAGGATCTGTTCATCTGATGTAGTCCTTTAAAATATACTATTTGTGAAGAATTGGGTTGCTTGTTATTACAAACTACTTGAGAAGTTTCTACATTTAATTTTCTTCATATTACTCTTTACCGTCTGTTTGGTGAATGAAGAATGAATTTAGACGTAATGAATTGAATTCAGATAATCCTTCCAAGGAAGAATACTTTGAATTTATCGAACTCAAAATGCATGGCGTATGCAAAGCATATGAGGATTTGGGGCTTTCTCAAGGTTATCCAACTGTACTGGGATATATAAGTTTTCGGTCAGGTCGTAAAAAAGGGCGATAAATGGTATTTTTTTGATTGGACCTGATAAATTGAATCCTGATATCAGTTTCAGATACAAGAATGGTTATTTGACGGCGGCTGTACATTCCTGGTACAGGTCTAACATCATTCATTGCCAATGGAAACAAGATTCCTCACGCAATTATTTTGCTTAAAATTGATGGAAAGGATGGCAACAGTTTCCAGTTTTCTTATTGTAACTCTTCAATTTTAGTAGGAAACAGAAAAAAGGAATTCATAAAGAAATATATTGTTGACATGATTGTGTATTCCAGAAAAAGTTCTTATAATACATGCTCTATTTTTGGAGATTTGGCACCTCAGTTGGCTCAGAAAAACTACATTTTGACAAACTATGATGTAAAAGCAAACATGGATCACAGTATTAATAAGTGCAAAACTCCTGTCGCACCATTTCTGCCAGAATATTTTAAACTGGGCATTCCAACCCCAGGTGCTCCAAATGACTGCAGTGGAGCTTCATTTAATTTGAGTGACGCTTTAAGTTCTTCATTTCCTTCTTTCAGTAGAATTAAACCTTAAATTCCAAGGTCTCACCTTGATGGGGTGTTTGACACTTGTATACGTAAAAATCACAAAAATGTTGGTTTCAGCAATTTCATCAGGATCGCATATTGAACTTCCAGGAAATGTAGCCGGTTTCCTTTTTGAACAGGATTTAGAAGAAGGACGCTATTTTTCAGCAGTAAGCCAGGTTGAACCTTGTGTTTATAAACAAGTTGTGGAGAGTAACAGCAGCGCTTTTTTCTCAAATGACATTATTTTGGAAGGTAACAACAACTCTTCGTGTTCAAATGACACTGGCTTGCATTGTGAACTGGATGTTACTTCGCCTGATTGTATTGACAATGTTGATTATTTAATTACACCAAGTCTAATAAATAAAAATCTTTTCACCAGAAAACGAGACTGTCCAGATATTCAGGTCGCTTCAGTTCCAACTTCAAAGTTAGCTAAAATTGATTCAGCAAGAAAGAATAGGATCGTTCTGATTATTTCGGCCAAGTTGGCTAAATATTTTATCATATCTGCAGAAAACAGTGGATTCTTGATAACCCACGTTGAAAAGAATGTTTATAAATCAAACCAGATTATGAATTGCCTGAAAATACGAAATTCAGATGCACGATATGCGATAAGTATTATACGAAATACATGGATCTAAAATACAAACCACAATTTAACTCTATTTGCACCAGACACTGACCCTAAGGATAGTGATAAAAGTTAAGAACTCCACTTGATTTATTTATTTAATTATAAAGAACTACAAACAATTATTTCAGATCAATGCTTACTGTCTGAACAAAATATTAAAATCTCTTACAACCAAATAATTGGAAAACCAATTTTTCTTGGAATTGGTGTAAATAAAAAATTTTTTAGGCGAAACGAAATTCATCTTTTTTTAGATTAGCATTAGGTGAAACGAGAATTAGTGAAACGAGATTAGGTGAAACAGGCAGACACCTTACACGTCTATGACTTATTGTATAATTGCAGCGGCACATAATTATTCAATCAATCGAACTGCGGGTTTTCGTAGTGAACTCTGCTATTAGTGTAGAATTTAACCTTTAATATACCAGGAAAAAAATTAACATGGTTTAGCGTGGGGTAAAAAATTACCGCATTATATATACCAAAAATATAACAAAGGTATATCCAAATATTGATTATAATTAATATAAAAACTTATATGACATGATAATAAGAACAAGTTTCTGAATAGTAACAAGTTTGTGAAGTAAAATTTACCTTGATGCACACAAATTACATTTCAATACAACGTGATCTTTACATATCCCACAGCAGCACTCAGAGCATACTTTAGTTACTTTACGATCACGGTTTCGTGGACAGGATGCACACCGTTTTGAACCGGGAGGAATCAGTCGCGGTGCCGCTGCGGCTCCGCGGCGTGGTGGAGGTGCTAGTTGCCTACAAGCAGGGTGGCCGACGGGGCGTGGTGCCCCATGGGCACATAGCTGTGAACCAATGTCCATCAAGAATCGTTTGCGCCGACGACCTGATGCACGCTCGTATTGTGGGTGTATGTTTAGGAATAACACCAACGCGTTGTAAGCGGAAATGTTTAGCATATTGTAAAAAATCGTAAAGTGGCCAGCGGCGCGTAATGCGCGAACAGGAATATGAACGCACTAGTTGGTCCAGGGTATCAACCCCACATTTGCCTCGAGTATAGTCTAAAATAATTTCTGGTTTTTGTTTATCGTTAGGCGGGACCATGGCATCCTTGTGTAGCA
>JAUYWI010118106.1:0-10489 GCA_034780595.1 Parotoplana pacifica
CCCGGGTCGGCATCTAACATGTTCTCCGTAATCTATCCGGCGCGTCACAACTATTCTCTATGGTCACACATAGCCTGGTGCTCTTTGTAGGCTGCTGTCTATTCGGTGTCCAAAGTCGGAGACACTTGACTGGTCGAATCAGCCAAAACCTAACCTAAGACATTAATTAATTTCTTAATTTATTTGACTGAATGAATGTGTGTATTTTAATCTATTCATCATAGTCTCTCCGTAATAAGGTGTAGGAAATTAAACACAATTTGGATTAAAAACTGAATATCTACGACGACCTATATACAGCTTACTGGTGCGTTTGGTGCCAAACAAGACATTATAAAAAGACGATGTAATACACACTCAAAACATAATGACATACATCATATATTAATGTAAATAAGATTATGATGTCCATTACTGAGAGTTTACCAACTGCCAACTTGATGCTCATCGGCGGGGGTATGATTTGGATAAGTAGTTCACCACCAGGTAGCCTGTAGCCAACAACAGCATAACGCTGGGCGGCTTGCTTGCACTCTCCAAGTGTATGTAGTAATCACATCGTTTTGGCGTCAAATGGCCTCCTCCAATTACCAAAATGGCGCTTTGATCCACCTCTGTGTCTGCCAGTTTTATCAACCGTAGAACACTTTGTGTACACTGCGCTTTGGGGGCACCACCAAACGGTGTATTTGAAATCCGTCTGAAATGCGTAGTGCCGTAACTAAGCACAATTTTATAGCTTAGCTAGTCAAATTGATTTTATAACAATACTGTGGCCGCCAGAGTTATTGGAAACCGCCATCTTATTTCAGGAATTACAATGATTGCATTCAGCATTTTACATGCATCTTGAGAATATAAACTTATTCAATACAATTGATTGAGATTGGATGGTATGTTCATTGCTTTTGAACTGATTATTCATTTACTTGTATTCATATTTGAAACAAAACGAGACGAGATTTTCATCTGGATTTTCTTTGATGTTTTATAAAATGTGTGGATCTATGTTTTAAGACCAAATGATCAAATTTGAGCGAGTTTACTCCGAAATAAAAATATACCAACTCATTATGCTTTAAAAAGAGTGTGATAAGATTGAATTAGTGGTTTAGGTGTTTTGTGGGTGTGAAACAAAAGGCAGCAGTACGTTTATTCATTGTTCAACAAAAGTTTGCGATACGGCGTTATGTAATTGCCCGTCTGAACTAATGCACTTACTGTGAGATGCAGTTGTGGATAAGCATTCACTACCTAGCAGTTGTCTTGTACCTCTTGTTATGGCAATTACATGTCATGATGGAGGTTAATACCTACAGCATCCTTTAAAATAATACACTTAGAACTGTCTCCCTCTATTTGCAGCTACATAAACGATATGTTTATCTGAAAAGGGCAGTAGATATTTGGGGGTGGTAAAACTACCCCCTTCGTAAAAATCATATTTGCCGTGGATCGATTGGTCTGAAATTTGGTACACAGGTACCTTGTAAAAATATCCATTTTTGGGCAAACAAATATGTAGATAATTTGGCCAATATCGAATAAATGGCTCTAAAACCAAACTAAACATCCTATTATGCTCAAATTTGATATTTAAAATTAGGAAGGCAATATAGAAAATTGGATATTTCACATTTATGATAGCTGGTCTATGAGGTACAATACATCATGGCCAGACCATAAAAATAGATGATCTTTAAAAAAATCACATATGTCATTCCTAGTGGTTCTGGAATGATTTCCATTCCTGGAATTAAATTTCAAAAAAATTCATTTTAACACCTTGGCTGGGTCCAATCCCTAAATCAGTGGACTTCAATTTCTGATTGGATAAAGCTATAACCTTTTTAATTGGCACACTTATAACATACCATATAAAAATTAGATGTAGGTACCAAATAAGAAGTCATTCCAATGAACTATTCATATTTTATTAGGAAATTAAAGTTTCCATTTTCCTATCCTAATAGGTATAGAGGAATTTCATGTATAGATAATTTTTGTTTGGAGAAATATTTTTTATAAATTTCTACGTTACTAAGCTGATTATTATGCATCATTTTAGCATTTTAGAAACAAAAATCACACCAAAATTTTAGCAAAATTTCAACCTGCTCGGTTGATTTTTTTACGCTATATTTGAAAATCTGGTAGGGAGGTGAGGTAGTTTTACCCCCCCCCCCCCATATATACGGCAGGTTAATACGCCTATAGTCCAAATTATAGTTCTTTAGCAATTATACCTTGGCTATATTATTTTCTGGGATATTAATACATAAAAGGATAAATTATTCATTGGTTATGTTCACAGTATGCTATTCAAAGAAAAACATTGCATAAGTTAATAGTTACATGAGTGAAGCATGTAAATTTTTTATTTATTTATGTGTTAAACTTTTCTGTATATCTGGCCTGTTGCCTGGGTATATATTTTTGATCTGAAATTTAATTTGATGATCTTTGGTGCTGGATGTTTATGATAATAATAAGTCTATCAGTACCTATACAGGATCCAGTATTTGAACCAGCCAATCAGGAGACCAGTTTGGTCTAGCAACGCCAACGACAACAACAGTTGCCATCTCATGATTATGACTGTACCCGGAGTATAATGTTATGTTGTACCACATCAGCCATTAGAATTGCACAAATTACTGGCGACAGATTGATAAATCTCAGACTTTACTAAGAGTGAATGCAAATATAGAAACAGAAATTTTTAATATTCATTGTGTGAGCTATAACCAACAACTTAGATCGCAACAACGAATATAAGGTAACAAACGATATCCAACTACATTCAAAACTATTTATTTGAAATGACTGTGTAGATATATATGTAGTTGTTTTTTTACTTTTTGTAGCATCGTCGTAAGAAAGACAGCAGTTTTGTGATCCGTTTTTTTGTAATCTCCGACATACGGCGGCTTGTTCTTGGGTAATTTAATAATAAAACCAAAGAAAGATTATCAAACAGTGGATATTATTATTTAGACTGGTTTGCCCAAGACCGAGGAAGAAGTAGAGGATTTAATTTTCTGTGGAGTTAGTTACTTTTGCGATCGCCTATTACCTGCTACATAATATTATCCCCAATAGTTCACTTGAGTATCCACCTCCAGATTCAATTTGACTGCACTCAACCGAAAGTTTGAAGAACGAACTATCTACAAATTACATGACCTGATTTAGTCGTCATTTGTGTGTCTTCAGTTTATTTGTATTTTTTAAAATCTCTGCCATTATATATTTGAGTCTCCGGCTCTAGTACCTACATCAATAAAATCGAAAACAGAGTTGGTTATTGTTCATAATATTGTATCTGTGTACAAACGAAGAGATAATCGACTTTATTTGATTTAGATTTGGAATTTTGTACTCTGAGAACGTTGATACTTGTTCCAAATTTATCAAACCAATTATTTTATTGTTTGTTTCTTCGTCCGTTTGTTGTGAAACGTCGTTAATTTTCACATTTTATACAACTGAGGAAAATAAATCTATCCATTTGTGGTCTAATTGTGACTGTATTTGTCCTATGAATTTAAATTAGCTCAGAAGTATTCCCTAGTACATACCTGTGGATTATACCTAAAGAATTTTCCTACTATACCTACCCAAAAACACAGTAACTTTTTAAATAAAACACCACATCGCACATTTATGGTGACTTGACATTTTGTAAATAATCTACAAATCGCAGGAAATACATTTCCAACTATTCAACAACAATAAAAAATTACAAATTCAGAAATGATGGCAAAGAATTTATTTGTAAATCTGCTCCTATTCTCCTGCTCTCTATTTGTCTCGGCCGTCAACCAAGTCGCGTACAACCCTGACTACGCTTCTGGCCGTATCAGCGTACGAGTGTCCGAAATCCTCAAGAAGAACAAAGGGCCAGTTGATATCTCCTGGCCCCCTCCCAACCACAATGAATATACTCAGGTCAATATACAAGTCATGGACAGACCTGTCGACCCCTCGGTTGTCAACAATCTTCACCCTGATGTGTCGTCATCAAAGCAACGTAAACTGCGCAAAATTCTTGGCTCTGACTTCGACGCCGAGTGGACTTCAGTGACCCTACCAACCAGCGCCAATCAGCACCCCAGAGGAGCTGGAGGAGCGACCCCAGGTGGCACGTCAGCAAAACTGACCTTGAAATCGAACGATCGATTGGTGACGGAAGTGCGTCAGCTCAATCTGACTATGAGAGATCCCAATGGTGGGTTGGTGCAAATGCCGCCCCAAATGGTGGAGACGTTCCAGTTGTGGTTGTTGGACCATGCCTCCTGTGCCATGAAGTATCTTTGGGAGGTAGGTGTTCTATCTGACTGAATATCCATGGTTTTAGCTTGTTACAATATCTATGGTTGAGAAGTTGGGTTTCTATCTTGCTGAAATATTTATGGTTGAGGTGTTCTATTTTATTGATTATTTCTATGTTGGTGATTGCATCAACAAACCAGATAATTATATTGATCATTGTTTGATAAACTGTTTCAGAGAGAAATACATTTTAAAGTATAATGAAAATCGAATTAATTGATGGGATTGGAAAAATTGAACATAAATAAGGATAACAACATAGTTTAGAAGATACTGAAGATTGCCAACTTTAATATCTTCTAAAATTGTTTAATAAACTTTAAATTTCTAGATGGACAGTTAGCAACTCTCAGTTTTTTTTATTTTAATTAATTAAATTTATTCTTGCGGCGTTTTTGTCTCAAATTTTTAATCTGATTTAGCATCATCATCATCAACTATCTATGATACCGATTAAAAATATTAGCAAAGGTCAAACTGTTAATCATAGCTTGACTTATTTATGGAATTTTACTTGCAGGCATCTGTTATTATATCAGAGATACACAATGAAGTATTGCATCATACACAACCAAAAATGCTAGATAAAATGCATGTTATTATTCACAAAACCAGTATTTTTGGTCATTAATTTCTATTCTTTAATGAATTCAGAAAATTGGTGGTTGCTTTGCAAAAGTGATGATACTAGCTAAGAATGACCTGCAATAAAAAATGGATAGTTATATAAAGAATTGATTGCTATGCCATATTGGTGTACCTAGCAACAGTTGCTAAGTAGAAAATTGATTAGAAGAAAGTTCATATATGGTAACTAATGTTTCACGTGGTCAAATACCCATAAAAGTATTGTTATATAGGATGATTTGTGAAATTGTTGCTATGAAATATTGGCGTCCCAACAGTTCATTCATTAAAAAAATGTATGAATTAAAAGTTTATATGGTCAAATACCCATAAAAGTATTGTTATATAGGATGATTTGTGAAATTCATTGTTGCTATGCAATATTGGCGTCCCAACAGTTCATTCATTAAAATATGTATGAATTAAAAGCTTATATATATAGTAACAATGATTTTACAAGGTGAAAGACCCATTTTTGTAAAAAAAAAGCTTGTTGCTATGCCATATTGGTGTCAAAAGCTGATTAGAGAAAAGTTCATATATTTTAACTAAGGTTTTGTGGTCAAATACCAATAAAAGTATTGCTATAGTTTAACATAGTTAAATACCCAGATATTTGTACATTTGTTTGATAATTTGAATGTAGTTTGTTGAAGAATTGTAGATATTCCCAATAGAGTAATCATATATAAACCGAGATTCCACTCAACATCTCTTTAACTGTTTTATGTAATGCAAATAAAGAACCGATTCGTTTTTACAACACAACTCTCAAATGTAACGAGTTAATTCCTTTATTTTACAGTTAAATTCTTTTTCATTGATTTGAAGATTTCTACTGTTTATCTAAAACTTTCATCTATACTTTAAAAGATTTTTGTACTAATATTTCTAAATATTAGATAATATTGCGATTACAGATTCAATTCATATTATATACATATGTACCATTCATGGTTTTTAATTTAAAAGTGGTCACAAATAGAGGGAGAGTAATACCCCCTGACGAAAATTATAAACTGCTTGAAAACGCTTTAACCGATTGGAATAAAATTTGGTATCAGTATACTAAGATTTTTTGTGTGTAAAAATTTTTATGAATCGAAACTTTTTAATATGTAAATTGTTGTTTTTCTTACTAAAGCTTCTTGATGAAATTTTCGATTTCTTATATTTTCTCTATTGGGTATATAAAATTACAATTAATTTCTATGGTGAATTACTTATAATAAAATGGCTACCTCCATAACCAATCTATAATTGATATAAGAAGAAACCATTATTTTTAGTAGATGTATGTTAATTAAATCGTTAACACTCTTTTGAAACTTGTGACAATTTTTTAGTGTTAAATATTTTTTGACATCTATTTCAGGATCTTGGGGTTTTATTTTGGCCCCGATGGATCCGCCGTGGTGTTTGTCTGAACACAGCCCGCCAATCTTGCTCTTGGCCTCCGGGCATGAAGTGCCGTTCCTCAGGCTCCCGCGCCCTCAAATTGCTCCATTGGAAGTGCACACAGATTGACGCTGCCACCGCTCGTAAAATCTCCAACAAAAAGAAACGACGCGACAGTCGACGCATGCAGATGGACCAGAATGCAAAACGTCGACGGCACAATCGTCGCCGACGCCGTAACAAGCACCGAATAAACCGTATGGCCAATGATCCTAGCGCGCCTGGAGGGGGTAATAAGGGTATACTTGGAGGCGATCCAGCCTGGAGGGCGAGTCGGAAACGGAAGAGGGTCCGCAGGTTGATAAAAAAGCTCAGTATGGTTCAGAATGGATACCAGTGCCAGTGGACAGTGCAGAAATATCTCATCAGCGACAAATGTACTTGCTCTTGTTCGTGAAGAAAATGATTTAGGGGTGTACTATTCTGCGACTCTTTCATGTTTTGTTTGGGTGTTATTGTTGGTCATCAATCCAGATGTTGAAATCAATTATATTCAATAACGTTTATATTGTCAGTGATACATGAGAGTAGGATGCATGATAATTTGGATTACCTATCTAAAATTAATCGTAGACTAATAGAATGTATATTGGTGAACCCAATATCAATATTCTATTGCAATACTTGATCTAGAAAGAAATATTTCATGTCAATGTCTAGTGGGAAAATATTTCAAATAAAAATGCATTCTAGAACAAAAGTGGGACTTATTTTAAATGTCGTACAAGAAGTTATATTTTTGGAGAAAAAACTCTATAGAAATTAGAAATGTGTTTTTTAACCTCTTATAATAGTTATTTACACAATAAGTGCAAAATACATATGTCGCTTTATTGCATTCTTCAAGATTAACGTCTATGCTTGAGTACCATAGAATGTAAATCAAGATGAATGCTATGAAGAGATGCTATGGAGAATTTATTTTTTACTAATCTGAGAAGAATCTGTATTTCTTTGATTACCTTATCAAAAGATTTATCTATGACAAAAACCATAGAGTAATTATTAGTTGATGCATTGTTAAATTCATAGAGTAATTATTATATTTATTACTCTATGGTTAAATTATTATCGAAATCCATAGAGTAATCTGACTAACTATTATTTCACGGATTGAATAGAGTAAAATATTATTTAACTCAGTGAAATATAGTACATAGGTTATCATAGAAATAATGAAGTCATAAACATGCAACTATAAAACTGTTGATACAAAACTTACCTAGTTCTTCCGTCATTCTAAAAAATCATTTGACTAGCATAATTATTCACTTGAAATTTAGTTCACTCAAGATTTTAAATTTTAAAATTAGATTTAGACTTTCGATTTTATTTTTGTAGAACGAATATTTTTTTATACTTAACCTTATTAATTCAATGTAATAGAAATATCATAGTGTATGCTATGTATAGTTTTTATTTCTCAAACAATATCAGTATTTGCATTAGTAAAAGATTATAGACAAACCTCAGATGAATATCATTGATTTTATAAGTTCATTAACTTATCTCGAGATGACTAACGATATTTATTTGATCTAAAGCATTTTCTTCACCAAACTTGTGCGCTCCTGCCCTTGTATGGTGTGTGCCCTGCCCCATCATTATGTCCATGCACCTGATGTTGTGTTTCTATTCTGCGTAATGATGACATCATCAACATTGGTCACCAAGATCGCAAACCAAAGAATTGTATATAAATCCAATTTACAAATGGATGAATGTGTGTTTATCTTTTAAAAAATCAAACTCATCTTTAATTTTTACAGTAATCCATTTTGCATTATTGACTAACTGTTTCTAGTAATACCTTTTAGACAATGTGTATGTCTACCCTACTGTATGTAGTTCAAACACTTCCGAGAATATATTTTTGCATTTTGAAGATCATTCAAGGTGTTTCAAAAAGAAAGTAAATGGCAGCTTATTTTTTCAACAAAATGATCTCATTATATGCACAACAGACAGGGCGACACAAAAAATGTCACGAAACTTTCTGTTGTATGACAGTTTTAAGATGAAAAGAAATTGTTTTAGCAGCAGTTTTCAAAAATCTTTTGTGGAAGTTTTCGTAAAAAATATTTGGTTTGACCACTCTAAGGTCACATGAACCCCTCTTTCAAAAATTAAAGTTTAATATAAATTGAGAGAATGTGCTGTAAAATCAATAATGTTGTATTTGCGTTTCTTAGAATACTTAAAATAATTTTTTTTTATCTTTTAAGTTTAATTATGGAAAAAAATCTAATGGATGGTTCATGAATGTACCGTACATATTTTAGACCAATTAGTCCACAATGAGTAACTTGAAGTGGTTGATCTATCTTACCTACCCATCAAACCATGCACAAGCTGAAGCTCCTAATTACATAAATCTTTTTGAAACACTATCTATCAAATTTGTGTTTTTGTGTTGTCATAGATTCAATCATAGAGATTTTTTTAAATTTCTGTGTTAAATTCAGACAAACGAACATAAATATGATTTCATTTTACCAGAAATATCTATTATTATCACACATCTTGAAACAAATTGAACATATTCTGTATATATTTGTCGTTTATAGCTACACACAGTACTTCTTATTTAATTAAACTGTTCATTCATTTCCACAAACATCAAAGTTTTACTTGTAGGTTAAAATTTCAACAAAAAAGATTTTTTTTTCAAGTTCAAGCAATGCTTTGCCTATAGTATATAAAATTGCATATCACCACTAGCTAGCGATACCTTAGATATTTTTTATCCTGTCAATAATGTACATCTACATATCCATTATACTTTCTAACGTTAGATAAGATTTTATGTGACAAGATACGAAATATTTTTTTGCTCTAAATTGAAATTAATAATATCGTACGTATAATATTTGGTTTTTGTCTGTAACATTATTGTAAAGACTATACAGATGCTTTTAAACCGTCTCTTTTAGTCCTTTGGTAATGCATTCTGCTTCTTTTATTTTTCAAAGATTGTGTTATTAGCATGTAATTGACATTATTCTAGATGAAAATACATATTGTTAGGTATCTACTTTCATTCTAAGTCATTATAATACTGTATGTAGGCACCTACCTATATAAATATAAAGGTAGGTGCATTAGGATGTTAAAGTTTATCATTAGCTAACCGAGTAATATAATTATACGGTATTAAGGTACATGTTTTTTCGTTATTTGTTGTTTTTTATAACTAAAACTATTGTTAATAATTACGATTATGGTTTTATTTATAACGACATAATATTTTTCATTTCTGTAGTTCGTTACATTTAGGTGTGGCATTAAATTGGAAATTAAAAAAAATATTTAACAATAGACCACTATTTTCTATATATTCAGATAAATTTGGGATTCATATGCTAAATGGACACTCTGTATATTTAAATTCACATCATCATTACATATTTGAAATTACGTAAAAGTCTTTATTAAGTTAATTGAATATTTACATACCAAACATGAATTTTATCGTATAAAAGTACTACTTCTTTATGATTATTTGTATAAATTAATTATGGCAGACAACAATAATTTTATTACAAAACTTAAATTTGGTGTAAATATGATTTTAAAAAGGAATAAATCGATTTATTAAAATAAGGTTAGTTTTTTTAGAATACACTCCTAGTAGTGTATAGGTGCCTTATGTTGTTTGACATAAGCATAAGGATTTCAGGTTATGAAAACGGACGTATTTGTCAAACCTCATTATACGAGTAACTGACAATGGCACAAAAAGTATTTATTACAAAATACGAAAATAAAAAACCTTTCGACATGAAATGAGGAGGATATCTAGGTGTACCGTAGCCAAAGATGGGATGGTTTAGTTATATATGGGAAGATTTGGGTAATATTTTGAGGTTTGAATATAAGGATCACTAAAAAAACAGGATGTACAACTCCAAATTTAAGTAAATTAATGTAGTAGTAGTGTAGTGTTCTGCCGAATTAGTTATTAGGCAGGTTCAATTCTATGGCATCAACTTTCTCAATCCTTCTCGGTTTGCTGCCCGGTCCTTCAATTCTCTGGAGGTGTTTGGTTTGAACTCTTCTAACATCCCCT
>JAUYWI010118117.1:0-10488 GCA_034780595.1 Parotoplana pacifica
CGCAAAGCAGAGAAAAGTGGCGGATCATGGCAGCCAACCTCTACAGGAGACGGCACTGATGATGATGATGATGAGTGGTTGAACTACTAGATTTTGTATGAACATAGAGAAAATTGTGGGTTGTGTAAAAATTAGAACTTGCAAACATCTATTTGAGTGATACCAACCTAAAAACAATTTAACTAAATTTAATGTTGATTTTTTTGCCATTTGCGCCAATATTTATGAAAAATACATTTCATTTACACTTTGAGTGATCCTTACTGCTGGGCTCTCTAACATGATCTGTATAAAAAAACTCCTAAATAATTTCAAGTGGAATTAGTAGCCGTCTCACCTTGGAACACCACGTAGTGTTGCATAGTGCAATGCATTGAAGCCATTGTTGTTGCAGATGGTGATGTCAGCAGAATGCTCCAATAACAGAGTCAAAATATCGTCACGTTTTTTGCTAATTGAATCATGTAGAGGCGTATCACCTTCACAGTCCTACAAGAAACAGAATCCCAAAAACTAGAGTCAAGCAAGGCAGGGCTTGTTAATAATTTCTATAAAAGTTTCACCTGCAAACTGGGAAGACCACCAAGTTCAAGAAGAGTTCGCACAACTTGAATGTGACCTCGGTTGACACCAATATGTAAAGGGGTTTGATTTCTTCTATTTCTTGAATTCAGGTCCGCCCCATGTGCTTTTAATAAGCGGACTACCTCAGCCTGATCACCAAATGCTGCATGGTGAACCTAAAATACAAACAATTAAACAAAAAAAACTTGAAATATTAACATTGATCGATAAACACTGATGATGATAACAATCAAGACATCAGATTTGCATGGGCAGCGGACAAAAACATCCTCAGAAGTGTGTACAAATTAGACTCTTACAGAGTAAGCCATTCAAATAAGCTCTGATAGATCAATCGAACTCCAAATGTTGCATGACACCAAACGAATGCGAATTGTGAGAATGAAGACAATTTGGATAAAGACCATATCATTACATATCTATGAGAAAGAAACCACACTGTATATATGACCATTTTGAAGAGAAGAGGGAAATCCATTATGTCAATTCAAATAGCCCGGCTTTTGGATCAACAAGAGAGTCGGGTTAGACACTCTGAACTAGTGCCTTAAAAAGAAAGCGAAAGACCATTAATCTCCATTACCATTAAAGGCAAAACCACAAGACTCCAACTGAAGATCGCCAAAGTACTTATTTATTGGCAAACGGGACGAAAGAAACGAAAGCAATGGCCGCGTAGGATAGAACTAATTGCTATAAACAAAGAAAAACCACAACCAATTCTCAGATTGGTATAAAGAAACCTTTGACATCAACTGGTAAATGCAAATAAGAGATAAACTATGTAGATTTCTTACAGAAAATCAGTAAAGACAAGTCATTAATTGTGACAAAAGAAAATTCTAAAAAGATGTTACTCCAACCAAAATAGTCAACATCACGAAAATGCTTGCATTCTTAAGCATTGGTCGCAAACAGAAATTGACTGATCAAGCTCAAGATCGACCTTTAGAAATAGAAGAAAAAGAAAACAGTAGATTTCTATATAGAGTGGATAGAGTAGTTACCAATCAATACTTCGAACCAAGCTTCATTCAGTGATTTTATAAGCCCAGAAATTTCGATTCCTCAAATTTAGAAGAGATAATCAACAAATATGACAAATAACTACTGTACTAACAGCCTGATCACCATCTTTATCAACAACTGAAAGATCGATGTTTCGTCTGCGAAGAAGAATATATATCACATCAAGATGGCCATTCTGACTTGCTGCTTGAATAGCGGTGTGACCGGCAAATACCGCATTCACCTGCAATAGAGGAAACAAAAACAGTCACCATCTAAAATATCTTCAACATGCTTTGAAATGAATGGCATGCTTGTAGTGTCAGTACCTCGGCTCCACTATCGAGAAGTTCGGTCACTTTAGTGACGTCACCATTTGCGGCAGCTTTAACAAATTCCTCATTGATATCACAAGACACGTGATTCTCAAATAAACGACGCAGGAGGGCATCTAATCGGTCTAAAACAAGAGAATTATAATTGTAAATTAAAACTTGTTCTACACAAATCAATCGAAAGGACAAATGGTAGAAAATTAATTTTATTAAAGAAACTAACATGGTTTCTGATTTCTTCATTCTCTCCACCATTTGTGTTGTATAGAAAGAACTAAAATATCACTGGAAATTTGAAGTCAATCAATCTATGGACAGCAAGATATTCAAATTTCAAAATCACAAGTTTGTCTAAAAATATCATTTCTTTTGCACAAAAATGATTTCAGAAGATGCAAAAATGCATAGATAATGATGGAATTAAAAAAAATTTATAAACAACTCTAATTATACAACAAATTATTAATACTGTCATAATATATTGTTTTTTTAATGTTCTTTGCTCATTTTTTATGTTTGACAGATACTTTTGTGAGAAATAATTGACACTTTTAGACAGAGGTTGGTTTTCTCACTCTAAACTTTCTATATTTAATCAAAAGACCAAAAGGGTGTGAACTCAAATCCTAAAATAAGTGAAATCATTTTTAGCTGTTAGCTCTCACTATATAAATGTTATTGTGTTTTTAGATAAATGATAGTTAACAAAGTCAAGATATAAAATTGCTCTTTGTGAAAATTACTTGTGTTAGATGTCCAGTGTCCTTAATTTTTCTTTATTTTCTGTAGAGTTGTGTATCGAGAATTTGAATTTATAGTATTTACATATATTCAGAGGTTTATTGACTTTGTTAGCTATAATATTTTAAAATATCCTTTATCTAAAAACACAATAACATTCATTAGTGAGAGCTAATACCTTAAAACGTCTTCACTAGTTTTAGGGTTTGAGCTAATACACTTTTTGGTCTTTAATTTCCACTTTCTTTGTAATTAATTCATAGTATTTGTTATTGCTCCACTAAATTGATGACGTGCGATCAAATATCTTTAAAATTGATATTTATATAAAAAATGCTTGTTGCTATGCAATATTTGCATCCTAGCAACAGTTACTAAAGAAAGCATATCAAATGAATGTCCAGATATATTAACTAAGGTTTCATGTTGTAAAATAACCATAAAATCATATTTGTGTGGCATAAATTAGTATTTAGAGAGCTTTTTGTTATGTTATATTGATTACCGTAGCAACAATTGAAAGTGAACTAAGTCTCATACGATCAAATGCCAGAAATAATATGTAGGAAAACATTTTGTTTGTTGCTATGCTATAATGGTATCCCAGCAACGGTTACTAAGTAAAAAAATGATTAATTGAAAGTTCATATATGGTAACCAAGGTCTCATGTGGTCAAATTCCCAAAAATGAGTATGTGGGATAATTTTGTAAAACTATCTGTTGATATGCTGTATTGGTGTCCCAAGCAACAGTTGCTCAGTATAAAGTTGATTAACTAAAAGTTCATACATGGTAACTAAGGTCACATGTGGTACAATACCTCATAAATGTATATTTATGAGGTAAACATTTGTAAAATTCATTGTTTTTATGTAATATTGGCATCCCTAGCAACCGGGGAAAAAACATCTGACAATGGATTTTTACTCTACACCCCAAAGTTAGTCAGGTACCAAATTTTATCAAAGTCGGCTAATGATATCGGTGCTGGAGACAGAAACAAAATATGACAGTGTATTTCCTAAACTACATGACCGATTTTGGTCATTTACTTACCAGCAGAGTCTAAACAAAAGATAACAATTTCAGGTCAAAAAACATTTGGTGTTTTAATGAGAAGGGTCAAAAGGGACCCAATTTGAATGATCCTATAATGCCTATTAGGCAAGGCAGAGCTTTGGACCTAACAGCTAATTGCCATTGGCTTAGATAAAAATTTCTATGCCACAATGAGTTTATATAGATTATATGAATCAGCTGCACAAAGCACTTTGAACGAGGTACCAATTAGAACTTGACTTATGATGGATGAATATGGACGTCTGCCACGTTTTACCCGCTGAATGGGCCCACCAGGGCCACTAGATTGGACCTCCTAATGTTAAATTCCTATCTCTCAAAAAATTGCATTTTTCCGCTAATACAAGAGCCCTAACATTCAGAGTACTGACCTCTGTAACTAAAACATAGAGATTCAAAAAGCACAACTGGGTTGCCATTAAATGAGAATAGGCTGAAAAACCTTAAAAACGAAGATATTAGTTCTATATCATTTATTTGTAATGCGCCACCAGTTCACCAGTCATAATCTAGTTGTTATTATTTATTTCTCAAATATCTAACATTGAAAATTCCCATGCCCGACTTACTTAATTCTGCCTCGAGTTAATTTAATATCTATGGATTATAAATACGAACCTATTGAATGACCCCCGTATCAAAACTATGGTATTTTACAAATTATTTTAAACCACGGTTTGTTTCACTGACTTCTCACATCGTGACCTGATTTAAGTACAATTAAAAGGAGAGCCAGAATATTATTGCATCGCTGAAACTAAGCGCACCTCCTGACACAACACTACTGGCCACAAGGGCAGGTGGGTCGTTCGCTGAAGCAATCTTGGTCAGACACCTAGGATTAAAAGTCCAGGCATTTCGACAAACTTCGACGTTGACATCTCCATCGTCATAGACGTGACGCACACGCCCAACTTTTCCCAGACAGGCTGCCATGGTGCCCGTCCAATCTCCATGGTTGCGCTGCAGTTGGCGAACCCGATTGACATCGGATATAATTTGAACAAGATCACCAACCTTAGAATAAATGAGAAAACAAGTAAAATCATTATAACAGAAAAGTTTGGTAACATTATACATCCTCTTCTCTCATGACTTCTAAAAATTATATAAAATTTAAAGCAATTGAAATTATGAAGTTAAAATATTGATATAAAACAACTGTGGAGTACAAGAGACATGACGCTCAATAATCAGATCGGCTAGGAGTGATCTGGTTTGTGCAAGTACACCTCATATGGTATACTTATGTGACAACAAAAGTCAAGAAAGACTTGACCTTATGATACCGGACCGGTTCCTAACCTGGTAATCAGAGGGTTGTTCTGGGGACGCCTCCGACCGCTCCTCCGTCTGTGGTGCTACAGATGGTTGGTGAAGATGATTGATATAATTCTGCTGCTGCTGGCGGATCACAGTGTTTGATACGTGACTAGCAACTGGTGGATCCATATTGCCAGAGTCCTAAATAAAAGAAAACAACTATCATTATACACTGATATCTTCGCGATCGATACACTACACAACAGGTGGGTAGAAAACATCACCTCATGAGGCTTCAGTTTACATTTATGGAGTAAATAAGAAACGTGAATTTAAATTACTTAAAATAAAATGTAACTTTTTCTGGAAACTTGATTTTTTAATCATCCAGAAACACTGCACTTAGTGGCCAACTAAAATCGATACCTACTACGTATTGAACAAGGGTTGGTCTCTGTTGTTCAGGAGAATCTCCATTTGCTAACATCACTTCAGCTGTAGCATGGCTCTCTAATAAATGTATTCTTGACTGGCTAACAAGAGCTCTTGGTGGCGCACTTGTTGCATGAGAGGTTGTGTTTGAGGTGGAAGGTAGGGGCGAAGAACCGTTCTGAGGTACAATATTGGCTGGAGTAGACGAAGTTGTAGAAGTGTGAGAGGAATCCACAACAAGAGTCAGAACAGCAGGGTTGTAAGTCCACTGTGATCCCGAAGGAAAGGCAACCACCACATCCGAGTCTTCATCGATTCCCACAACAGTTCCAATATTTGAAATACACTAAACAAGAAGCCGGATAAAGAATAAAATGACAAGTTAACAATAAAAGCGAACAATCAATAAGAAAATGTAACAAAAAATATTCATTCTTTCTTAAAGTATAGTTTGTATTTATTAAGTCATAATTAATACATTATGATAAATTAATTCGGTATGATATTGAGTAAATCAACAGGACGAAACCTGATTTCTACAGAAAACAACAAGGGCCAATGATGTCATCATGTCCTGATATGCCGTGGTCAGCTAATGCGGCTATCTAAGCACACCAACGCCCTCTTAATTTATCAGTTATCTTCAAAAACTATTGTGATCAGGTAAGTACCTACATAAAATTTAAAACCAATCGATTCACAGGAAGCATAACATCTTAAAGGGTCGAGATCTACCCAAGATGACGAGACATTTTAGTTTCAATTGTAACAATATTCCAGGTTTTAATAAATTACATATTTCAATGGTGACACACAGGCTGAGTTATGTTTCCTTTAATTTGTGCCGATTTGTAGAATCTGTTGTTGATTACATTTTCTATCTTAATAAATCAGAATGAGCTACAACACACCTCAACCATTCCATCCGTCCATCCGCCATGACCTTGCTGAAGAGAGCGAAGAACTTCAACGTCTAGATTGGTAGTGACTTGGTCGCCTACTTGTAACACTAGACCAGGGACTCCGCCAGGGAGGGCAGATTCACCCAAATACGGAAGATGATCTCGATAAAATGTCCCACCCTTTGTGTCACTTACAACCTGAACAAAATAATACAATTAAAATAGTGAAATTCCTAAGAATAAAAACATTCTCCAAGGACGATGGAAAAACTTGATCAACACATCATGAAATATAAGGTAAATTACTTTAAGATCAACCATGCCCGCATAGCCAAGTCTATAAAGATTTTTCGGTCCGGTATCCCAAATGACATAGACAGCCGAGTGTGGTGTGTCATTGCTCCAGTCCTGGATTTCTGTGGCCTTTCCCCTTCTTCCACTGCCACCATCTTGGTCATCCCATTGCCAATCCATGCCTCGAACAATTCGAGCTCCGGGAAAAATACCACGAGAAGTTAACTTCTTACTTTTTCGACGACACTCAACGGTTATTCTAAAATTAAAGAGCATATACTCGTAACAGTTATGAGTACCTTTGTAGCTTTTGCCATATATCACATGTATCACGTATAATACTTGATTAGAAAACAAAATTATTAAAAGTCTAAAATATAGGATAAACGATTTTAACACTACGCAATGCATAGAAAATTAAAGGTTTTGAAATTCATCAAATGATCATACAATCCAACAAAAACTACTGTTTCATTTATAAATCATATTATGTGCTTAGCTAGGTAGCTGTATATCTAGAAACATTAGACCTACCGTTCTCTGTTGGGAAAACTTATTCGATAAAACTGATGTCTTAAATTATGTTTATCACTATGGTAACACATAGAACAAAGGTCACTTCCAGAACATTCTATGCAACTCCAACGAATTCCATAAATGGGGGTTTGCCGACATGCTTCACACAGTGTACCCTCATGTTTCACACCTGATGAAGCACTATCTAAAACACGTAAATCATAGGCAACCGAACATCGATAGTTGGCGGCAGTACCGTTATCCCATACCACAACAACTTCTTCCGGACTTTCAAAATTGCGCACAGTTCCAACATGGCCTTCACCTCCGTCTTGTTTCCCCCATTTCCAATCAGGACCGCGTACTACTCGAGAACCAACACAATCAGCGAGTATTTGTGGAATTACAGGCACGCCTAAAGTTTGTGAATTAGTGCCATTTGCTGTATTGGGAGCTGCTGAACGACATCGCACCACCATACGAGATCCACTATTCGCTGCATCCAAGGTTAAAGACCTATTTTCTTGTAATGTTGAAGGATTGTCCATCAAATATGCAACTGGAATTTGTAAAAAAAAGATTGAAATAAATAATTTAAAATAAAATGAACCTTATTTGAATTTGTTATTTAGATAGGTATTCAAAATTTAAGTTTTTTAAATATTGCTTTGGTAGTTAACTATTCACTATAATAATTCATACCTAACTTATAAAATTGGTATATAATTAATACAACCCCGCTCAGATCATTATTCCAACAATCAAGCTGTGTTAGAGGATAGTAATGCACCATTCCACAGTCAGACCTGCCAACCTCTACGGATTTAAAATGGGGACAACTTAAAATTTTGGAATCTACCTATTTTATAAAATGTATGGCATACATATGTACATTGTCGAAATATTAATTCTTTAAAATGGAATCATCCAAAGGTACACACCCTCCAAAATTTCAAAACCATTGCAGATGTTAGTTTCACTGTTCACCAAAGAATGTGTTTCTGTATGGTTCTTTCAAACTAAACTGAAAACACACCAGAGTTGCTATGAGGCAAACAAAGTATCCCTGGCATGCATGCAGCAAGATGTTTATACAAAAAGACAGTCTGAGTTTTTTCATTCAATAGTCTGCCAAAAGGTCAAACAATTTACATAAAAATGAATTATTAGTATTTTAAAGGTGGTTATATAGAAAGATATATATATATATATTACACCAAGAGTGGAATTTCTTAGAATATGATAGAAATATATTTTTTTTAAATTCAGAATTTTAAAATACCAGGACATTCATCCTAAAACCAGGACAGATAAAACTGGCTTCTAAACCGAAACACTTGGCAGGTCTGCACAGTGCCAAAAGCTTCAACAGTCCAAACATCAGAAACTGACCTAAACAAAGCCCAGATATTAATTCCATTGACAGTTGTGACCTGATATTGAAGGCAGTGGTGCATGAAAGCTGTGGATAATGTGGATAATCGCAGATATGAGTTCCTTACAGTTTCCTAGAGTTTTTTCATGCACCATGGCCAGCAATGTCAGCCTACAAGCTCTCACTGGGATTAATATCCAAGCTTTGTTCAGGCCAATCTCTGATGTGTGGGCTGTTGGAAGTATTGTTGAATGCTTTGGCTCTGTGGAATGACACATTATCCCAGATAACAGCTTGATTGTTGGAATAATAATAAATATCATAAAATATTCAGAATTTACTAAAAGTTTGTTTGCATCTGGATATCAATGGCAGTAGCTGTATATGTGGATTGAATCTTTACTGTAGACAAACATACAAAAAATAAAAAATCTTTCAAGCCTTAACAGTAATCATGTGCATCTTGTTCTACACCAAACTGAAGCATGATAAGATGGTCAGTCAAGCTAGGAGATTGAAAGTACTATTTAGTCCATCAGAAAACCATAACACAATTTAGTAAAAAAATATATATAACATTGAAATGCAAAACAATTACAAGAAATAGGGTGTGAAATTTAGGACCCTCAGTAGTGAGTTCAAACCAGTGTTTTGTGTACAAAACATCAACTTCCCAAAACCTAGATATATGTCTAAAGTTTGGTTTTGTTATTTTATTAATCCAAACTGTTTTTTGCATAAATTTTTATAAACATTATTCTATGATTATATATAACTATTATCTGAAGGTATTGTTAAAGAATTAGTGCAGCAGCCATATATATCAAATTAAAACAACTCTATGATTATTTTCAAAATCTATGAAAAACACAATATATTACTCCTTTACCAAAACTAAATGAATCTCATGATATAAACTAACATTCATTTGCAAATGATATTCAAATATGATTATCAATACCAGTGAAATGGCAAGAGATGTAAATGTAGCAATTAAACTACATCTATGATGAAAGATAATTATATACAGCTTAACATCAGTATAACAAAAGTATCAAATATTCACAAGAAAAATAACATTAACAGCATCAATGTTGGTGAAATGAATATTGAATTTGACTGATAAAGAAATATAGGTAACATATTTGACAAAAACATCACTTTACAGGACCACATAATTTAAATATGTCAATTAAGTTATTTATAGCTTCAACAATAAGGAAACCATAAATTAATGCTTGTATCACAGTGTGCTGGAACTGGAGGGTCATGAAAAAGAATGTCCCAATAAAAATTTGCCATTTCAGGTATATACAGTCATGGCAAATGAATTAAGACTAGGAACAAAAACAAGTAACCAGGCACTATATTGATTGAATTTCGAAGTCCAATACATGGCTCTAATTGGTTAATAATCTTCCAATAGTCTGTGCTGTATTAGATACAACATTTATATGTACATAGATGTTACTATAGTCCCAGCCAAAAGTCTGAGACCAAAGCATAATTTAATGGATATATTATCTAACAGACACAAACAGCATTGTAGCTAATCATATCATTGCATACCACTGGCTAGTATGTATACTACACATCATATGCTATTTTTAGAACACTTTGGAATTTCCAAGAAAAACAGTCTGCAATTATCTGTACATTGTGATTGAGTTAACACCTGTTCAATGCTCCGAAATTATTGTGCTCAAGGAAGAAGGGTATAGTGAATGCCAAATAGCAACTCATATTAATGTATCCAAGATTATTGTGCACCAGACTGGCCAGGTCTGGTCAGCCACATGTGACCATTCCTCAGACTGATTGGCTAATACATCAGCATGCTACTTCTAAACCAGCAGTGCTGATGCAAGCCATTGGCACAAAAAAAACGCAGATACTAAAAAATAACGCCAGCCCGTCTAAACTCATAATAGTTATATTGAGCCATATAAATATAAT
>JAUYWI010118128.1:0-10487 GCA_034780595.1 Parotoplana pacifica
CAATGCATACAATTACAATATAATACATTGTTCTTTTTTTAAAGTTCGACGGTTACTTCTGATACACCCTGTATTATAAACAAAGTGGAGATTTACCTGCTTTGACTGAACAATGAACCATATTATCATGATTGTAGATGCACCAATGAAAACCACCCTTATAGTAAGCAATTTCAGCTAATTTGCCCTGATTAAGTCGTTTTGGCCGAGTTTGTACTTCTCCGGGTCGGGGAGGTCTGAATTCTAATTTCATATCCACTGCTCGTCCGGTCCAGTGCAGTTTATCGTTTAGAAATAGTTGATTCGCCCGAGAATTGATAAACTTCTTTCTCATATGGGGTCCTCGACCAACAGAGTGCGGTTTCTTGTTTATAAGTAGTGAATTAATATTTTTCTTCCCCGACCTGTAACCTCCATTTGATGAAAAACGGCGTTTTCTCTTTCTAGAAACGAAACCTGGGTTCGGGGTATACCAGGTATGGAACACCCGGAGACGGATGCCATATTCGTATTTCCACAAATGTTGCATATGATCCAACAACGACGCAAGAGATTTCAAGCAATACTAAAAAAGAAAGCAATTTAATTATCAAACAAGAAAACATCTGTAGTATTGAAACAGCTGAACCTTTTTAGTGAAACAGATCATTGATTCTAATCTGTCATAGAAATTCTCTTCATATAGAAGTCCACATCTATTAATGCTGTTAATTCTACCACAATTAATAATTCCTTTTATCACAATCCTCCAAAAGGTTTAATAATTTAGGTACTACTTGTTATTTAAATAATTTAATCCAAATATTTAACTTTCTTAATATCAATGGTTCTTTAAATTCCAATAATGAATTTATTTCTCTTATTATTACTATTAATATATCAACTGATAAATTCCAAAATTATATTAACTATTTATTGATAAAGGGGGGGAGTGTAGACCACTCCTAGCATATTATGTTCTAGCTCTGATTAAGCTGAAATTTTGCAACCTTGTCACAAATGAAGGTCTGCAGTTTTTCTTGTAAAAAACTTTTCTTAGTGCCGCCCAAGGTGATCTCCCAAAGTAGTTCACTCTGGTACACAATTTCTAATCTTTAAATAATCTATTTAAAAAGAAAAATAAATTCTGAAAATTACGCATATATGGCTCATATTTGATATAATGTTATAAACTCTTCATTATTATTCACCATATATTATAGGTTTTTTTAAATATTAATTTTTTCACAGACTGCAACCTGGGAGCCAAACAAAATCAAGTTTTTATTTTTGTGAAACAAGCTAAAAGTATTTATAAAAAGCCTTTTTGATCTGTAGATTGGGTTATTTTAAACTTAATTTATTTTTAAAGCTCTAAAAATAACTTCTTTTGTCTCGCCATTTTCTAGTTCAGCGATTTTATCGTTTTTACCGATATCATTGTTTTGTCCTATGCAGAAAGTAATTTAGTTTACCCTCCATCAATGTTGCTAAGAATAACCAATAGATTAAACATACCAGTCATCAAATTATTATAGAATTAATTCTAAGTCCGCCCAACAGATCAAATTAAAAAATTGATGAAATAATTAATTTTAGCCTCAATCGAGATACCTGGTTTGAAAGTTTATTTTTCGAGAAAAGACATAACTCAAAGTAAACGAAACTATGTTAGGGACTTGTTTATATTGTTGAAAACGTGTCAAAAGTTCAGAAACCACAGTCAGTTATCCCAGTAGATATTCAATAGTATTGGGTGTACGACATCCTAAGATAAAAAAAGTCATAAAAGAAAAAATCTAATTGATAAAAAGTTATATTAAAAATCGCAAAAAAACGTATGCAGATTGCCATATTCTAATGTGATCTAATAAAATAGCTGTATAACAAAAGTCAAAAATGGTAACAAAAAAGTACTTAGAAGTATTATCCAATTCATTTCAGTTCTATTTAAATTAAGTAATAAATTTGATATTTAACACTATTTCTTATTGGACGACCTATTCCACATGCGACTTTTCGAACATAGATGAATTCTTTAATGTTCCAAAAGAGCTATACACATTAGGACAAATTTGTATAGCATTTTATATTACCTAGAACTTTTTAATACGACCCTATACGACTGAATTGTCTACGATTTTGTAGCAATTTATTATAATAGGTAAAGTACTATTTGTCAACATATATCAACTTTTTTAAACATATTGAGATATATGCACATATATCTACCAACTTATTGTTTTTAAATATATCACGATGTAACGTATATATTTGTTGAAAAATAGTACATACATATACATATGTAGGTATCAGGTTTGTTAAAATAAGTTGCTATGTTGAAAACTAATACATCATGATAAATGTTGATATGTTGGCAAAATGTGATATATTGTTTTGACCACTTTGGGCCGCATAAATATTATCTTAATCGTATAATTTCAATAGTTTTTCAATACAGATTAAAATCGAAAATATATGTTTTTAAAATATTTGCCTGTTATTGGTAACCTATTCCTATGAGTCAATTTTATATTTAGTAAAAATTAGATACCTACCTACAATTTTAAGTCGACCTAGAGTAGACTTATTCTTAGAAAAATGGATCAAGTCAGTAGACTTCTGAAGTATAAATTAATCATTAAGATTAGAATCAAATTAATGACCGATCTTGCAGAAAATTAGTTTAGTTAAAATTGCCTATAGTTTATTTTAAATAAACAAAGCTAGACGAATACGTCAATAATCAGTCACTTTTAATGTTCAACGTTATGAAACGAAATAAACAATTTATAAGATAAATATAACTTATTTTAATTAATGAAGACTTTTCAAAATGTAATGCTTGAAACACACAGCACTGCTGATATTAATTAGAAAATTATATTGTGAGATATTTCCTCCAATAACTACCATCCAATTTTTAGTATTTTATACATAATGTTCCTACAATAAAATTTTAAATACAAAATTAACCTGAAATTATGAATTAACCGGTAGAAAGGAGTGAACAATCGGGAAAAACTTCAATAACAAATTTCGTTTAAGAAAACTAAAAGATAAACAATCCATTTAAAATTTTTCCTAATTAACATTCTTTAAATCCATTGTATTTTATTCTCTAATTGACAAAAATAAATATTGCAAAAAAATCCAGGGAGGACTTGCTGACGTCAAAATGACATTGATATTTTGAAGTGGCTAGAACTGTCCCTAGGCCAGTCTATAATCAAAAGGGAAATAAGCCATTTTTTAAATCTTATCTGGGTTTCTTCCATATTATTTTTGTAGAGACAATAATATCTAGGTCCCGTCCAGTTACCTTGATCGTTGATTAAATTTGTATTCCACATAAACCCACCCTAATTCATTCATAATAGCCCTTCTAAGCTAGATTATACAAAATGATTCGCAGTTTCTTCTGTGTAGTCTATACAGTGTGTATATTTAAAAAAAGACGCATTTAAGCGGATATAGTGAATGAAAAGTACCTGAGTTGTTTAATAATTCCGTCGTTTGTAATATTTTATTTATCTATATACAATTCATGTTTCTACAGCAACACATTCAAAATGCAAATCCATTAAAGATTTAAACCATTTTGGCAGTTTATTTAAATTTATTTTCCTCCTACCACTAGCGATTAGCCGAGTTAGAAATCTGCCGAAATAAGTATTTTGTACGCTTAATATTACTATGTACAGACTATTACTCAAAAGGTCAGTACGTTTTGTCGACGAAATAAATCGCTCCGACAAATAACTTTCCATGGCCTACTTTGGTTGTTGTTTCCTCAGTTTAGAAGTGGCAGGTATTTTCTGTTTGCCCGTTTTTAGGCTATTATTACCGAGTATATCATTTTATATGTCTACGAGAATGTAATAAAATAAACTGGCTTCTAATCAAATCTTCTGATCCAGATCTGTACAGTGATGTATTCTTTTAGGTTTGATTTTCTAAAACTACTCTTCAAATCATCCAGGCTCATCTTGTGTTGTGTCTTGACAAATTGCCTTGATTGTCACGATATAACATTATCACCATTCAACATTTTAAGTGGTAAACATCCAGTGTCTAGCTTGAAGCTTGAGTATATTGCATAGACATATACAACATTTATTTAATTTAATATCTATAGCATGGTTTGTTTAAAATTTATTGTATGTCAATTGCTGTATCTGATTATTCATAAAACGACATTTAGCAGTAATATATACAAGCAAATTCGGTAATAAATATAATGGTTGTGAAGTGCCCAATAGTTTTTATATAGTCTGAGTCATTTTTTACTTAATCAGTCGGATTAAAAACTTTTCTACATCTTATTGAATAAGTTATCTATGGTAGAATTTTGATAATGTTTCAGCAATTGTGAAGACAACTATTGACAAAGCTTTTTATTTTTAATGTTCCCAACATCCTTAAAATGTGATTAGTTATGAAAAGTATTTTTGCAAAAGTATTGGAAATTAGAAAAAAGTCAAAAGAAAATTACCTAACCAACATTTTAAATTTTAAATTAGGACTTGAAATAAAAGAAAGAGAAAAAGCTATTTATATCTTTAAAAAAATAATTTAAGATAATATTTGGACAGCCTACAGTTGTTTAACTTTTTAAACCAACAAACTCTTGATCGGTAATTGCTAAACAGTAGAAGTCAAAATTTCATAAAAGCAGGTGCATTAGAGAACAAGAATCATAAATTTTGGTGCAGGATAACAGCCTCTACATAGTCGAAAAACAAATTCACAAAATTCCATTTTTTAAAACTATTTTTCTTTTAATTTATGCCGTAATACACTACAAATTTGACGGGGTGTGCGGGGCAGAGCTCCCACTAGTAACATATGATTTGGACAAGGGTTCGAAAGACATCAAACAATAAGCAAAAGAGAAAATAGTGCTGCAGAATAGCCTCTACGAACGAATAAAAGTCGAAAATCGGAACCACAAAATTCGACTTTTTATAATTGGTTACAAACAGTTAAATATTTACTATTCAAAATGTAACCATTAAAATTCACCTATTTAAATATAGCTTATTTAATATCAGCTTTTACAGTAATCTGAACACATTTGTAGATATAAAGGAAGATGTTTTTGATTTTGATATGTCAGTTAGATTTAACTATCGGAAGTACTTGTTATTTAATCACGGGATAGTGCTGGGGAAAAATACAAGCCGGATGCGCTATACCGTTTATTCTTCAATCTACATAGAGCCATGCGAGATCATTTTAGGGGCAGTCGGAAGCCGAGTGGTTAGGGCGCTGGACTACGGATCGGAAGGTACCAGGTTCAAATCCCAGCCGTAGCACACTTTCTGGTTACTTGGTGAGCAGGGTTCCAAAAGTGCTCAGGGACTAACTAGACAACCCACTTCCGACCCGCGTGATAAGTGGTTAAGGTGTCCATGAACCGTGGAGAGGTTGTCATAGTGGTCGACGTGTGGCCCCTCCCCCTGTCCGTAGGTACTGGCTGCCAAGCTTGACTGACCATCATGTCCATCGAATATCAAAATTTAAAAAAAAACGTAAAACAATCCACTCAGAAATGAACATTTAAATTATTCAAATGTAAAAACAACTAGTAGTACTAAACCTCTAAATTACATAAACTAGTTAATGTTCTGGGAAAGTTAATAGTATTTTAGGTGTAACAATTTAACAATTATTATAAAATCTATGATTATTTGTGATTATTTTTAGATGATACACACTCCAGTTGTGATATTTCTATTCACATCATATATTATTATATTCCTAAATCAGATGAATGTAAATCTTCTGTTAAGCATAAACTTCTCCTGCTTGAAGATTTCTGGATGGGGATACTTATGACCATTGCACCTTTTAGTATGAATGATGATCTAGAGGGTGATTCAGCACATCCCGCCGATTTAGAATATTATATATTTTTAAATCATTTAGGGAAGCAAATATATGTAGAATACACGATACATGAATGATAAAATAATGTAAAAATAGATAACAAAAACTATAAAACTGTTCAATATGGGCACCATCATGCTCCACACATACCTAAGCGGCAACGCTTATAAAAATTTCAAAATGATTTCTTTAATATATCAGTGCTTAAATTTTCAAGAAAATTGTCATACCTTTCAGTCAATTCTAGTAATGTAGGTAAGTGCCCATGGCTCTTTGAAAACATTGTCTCGCAAATATTCCCATAAAAAGAAATCATTTATACTAAGATCAGGGCCCAGATCGACCAATCAATGTCTCCTTAAGATAATTCCGAGTAGCTCGTAATGTCCAATGAACGGACGAACCATTTCGTTGAAATCTGTGATGAATGTATCGCATATTCTTTAATGTTGGAACGACGATTTCTTGTAATATTTCAAAATATTTATCACCAGTCATTGTTTGAAAGATAATTCTATACCATCGACCATCATACGGTATCATAGTCCATATTGTAATGGAAGGAGATTTAATTAGCATCTCCATGATTCCATGCTCATTTGCATTGGAGTAATAATAACAATTAGGTATGAGTATTGACCATCCATTTAAATGTAATGTTGCTTCATCACTGAAAAGAATACTATGGGCCAAGTTTTATCGAATGTGGCAGAAAGTTAATCTTTTAGCAAATCCTCTTCTTTTAATTCTTGTAACTGCATAAATTTATAGACTTTCACATTCTTTTCTTTTAATATTCGACACACAGAGGGTTGACTTACGCCAAAACGTATGGATGCATCTCTTTGTGACTTACAGGTTCCATCCATAAGTACAGCAGCTATATTTTCTTTGACACCTTCTTCAACTTTTCTTGACTATTTCTCTTTCTAGTCGAGTCCTGAATAAAACACATAATGTTTCAATAAATCTCTTAAACCAATCTCGTACAGTCTCTGGAGGAGATTCTTCTTTATGAAACTCTTCATCAAACCGTTCTTTCTTTTCCACAGTCACTTGCAATCACATAGTATACCAGTTTAGCTATTTCTTTGTTTGTAGATCCAGGATAATTCATGCTTAAATTACTTATTGTAAAGAACAGCAAAAGTAAAATTCAGTCCATTGATCACAAGAAAAATAGTCCATGGACATAGTATTTTTTAATTAAATCGGCGGGATGTGCTGAATCACCCTGTATGCCAAAGCACTTGGTAATATGTCCAAATTTGATTTTAACTTACCCAGTACTAAAAACACTCCTTATTTTACTAATTCAAAACCTAAAATACATCCTACTCACGGTAGAAGAAAAATAGTAGTTTAAAAATATGGATTTATTTAAATTAATCAACAATTGTTTTAATTGCCTTAGTAACTCTATATAATGTTGCTTAGTTGTAAAACTTTATATGTTACCATCGATGGATTGAACTGAAATTTGTTACCTTGGAATGTTTTAGGGTAAACAATTTTTGTTAGAAAAAAATCGATAGTGGGGCCAATGATATCATGGAGGGCCAAAAAAAGACATAATTATATTGCTGATATTGCTTTAACGATGGTTCGAAATTTTTTAAATAAATGAAATTAAATATGGTAGTTATCTTTATCAGGTGGACCTATCTAGATGCTACTCTGAGGTTAGTTAGGCCCATTTTCTCTACATAAATCAGATTATTTCTTAACCCTTCACGTTTTTATATAACTGATCGACTTCTAAACTAACAATACTTACTAAGGTGGGCCTGGTTTGCTAAGGTTTGGTATACACATGCCACATGATAAATGAAGAAGATTCCCTTTAAAAAAATTAAAAATAAATACTATATGAGCTTTAGTTAACCACCCTAGGACATCATCAAGTCAGCTGAAATGTGGCATGCATAAATAAAATTTGCATTTTTCAAAATAATATTGATTTATTAATTTTACAATAAAATTTATTGATTTTTTGTTAAATTACTTCTAAAATTCACTAACATCATCCAATTTATTTTAAATTTGGCATATACCTAGACTTCGAAAGTCAATAGAAATTAAGAAATCATAAAATTGGATTCATCACATAATTGGTCCTGAATACCTACAAGGACCACCATACCAATGCTGGTCCACAAAAATGTGTTTTATTCAAAAGTTATGGTTTTGCTCGATTACGGGATTATTAAAAAGGTTTACTATTCCTTTCTAGCTCATTTCTAGTAGTTTTGGAATGATTTTATTTATTAAAATAAACATGTTGGAAGGCCGTGTCTTGTTTCAAACTCAGTGGGCCTTAATTTTTAACTTTAGATAAAATTACGAATTTTACATGGTACACTAACAACATATCACATAAAAACTAGCTATGCCAAATGTGAAGAAATTTTATTAGGAAATTAATTGAACATATAGGATTTATGAGCAATTTTTGACGGATAAATATTTTTCTTGGATCACTATTTTTCTGTTTAAAATTTTCAACTTTGGTTTGGGGTTCTGCCAGGCAACAACTTTGGGGTTTTAAAATCACAAAAATGAAATTTTATATTTGGATCACTAAAATTAATATTTAAAAAAGCAATATCTATTAAATAATAAAATGTTTGTATTTTATCTACCAAATATCAATCAGTTTATTCATTTTTTAACATCAGGATTGATTCTTTCGAAAGGGAGGAGAACAAAAGCATTATAAGAGTATTTGCCAAATTTCTTTTAAATAGATTGTGACATTTTCGAGCTGAAATCACTTAATCACGATGAAATAGATCACGACTGATACTAAATTAAAATATCCTATCACTTAGACTGATGATTCTATTATTTAAATTCGCTTATGTTACAGATTTTGAATGCGCTTTTATTTCAAATCGCCTTGCATAAGATATTACGAACTAATCATTCCAGACTCAAAATCTTTTAAAAATACAACAGATATGTAAACTGATCTTTGAACGTCTATGTCTGAATAAATTATATACATATATTAAATTTCAAATGACTAAACTAAAAACACAAGTACATAAGCCCAAAAAGCATTGACAAGACTAAAAACGAATTCACTTACGGTGTTTCTATACTTCAAAATATGATGTGAAATTCGAGAGAAAGATGACAGGATCTTGTGGTCTAAGTGCTTATTCAATGATATTTCAAAAACAAAAATTATTTATAAATTAATTAGATACTTGAAACAAGAAATAAATAAGTTTTAATTTTATAGAGTTGTGTATTTAGAAGTTTTCAAAAAAACAATGGATAAGTATTTGGGTCGTATAGTAAAAAAAAGGAAATGAAATGCTTAACTACAAAAACCGTTTTGCAATATTGTGAATGACAAAAAAAGTCGGAACTAATTATGCATCAAACACAACATTGCCTAACCTTTTATAGTTTAGATGGTATTATAAATGTCAAATAATTTGCTATTATATTTTCTATTTCACATTTTTATAGTGCAATATAGGAAAAATACATACCTAATGGACGAAAAAGTAACAAGGATACTTTTGCACAATTTAAAGTTTCTAAATTAAAAATTTATTTTTATAAAGTATAAAGATAAACTTTTTAAATGCTTATTTTGTTTTTCTAAATTTTCCATTCATATGGTCTAAGGTGTTTTACGCAAAAGAGATTCAGAAAAAAAATTTGGTAAAAATTCTAAATTAAATTTCAATTGTTTGAATAGTTTAACCTCTCGTTCGTAAACCTCAGTGATATACGTCTATGGTAAAGGGGGGTATACACTCTCCCCCATAAAATATCATACTACCTGTACATGAATTGGACTGAAATTTGGTACAAAGGTACATTGGAATTTTTTTAGCGTAATCAATTTTTTTAGAAAAAATCAATAATGGGGCCGATCAAAAATTAAGGTATGTCCCATTGACTTCAACTTTGATGTATGTAGGTCCACTAGGAATCCAATACGAGTAACACAAATCCATAAATATTCTTTAAAATATTTATTGATTATCGATTTTTTAGCCAAAATCACTAAAATGGCCTGATTAAATGATTGCACCATATTTCATCATAATCATTGTTATATTCATTATTGTTATATTAATTAAATACTTGAAACAAGAAATACAAGATGTACATGAAAAGTATTCATTCATTTTTGTCGTGTTTTCTCTTTGTGATGGTACGAAAAAATAAAATTTCAAAACACAAATGAGTTCAAATTGCTATTTTATCCAAGAAAGGTTAGTCAGCATCAAATAGCAAAAAGTATTGGTATATCTCAGAGTTCAGTGAGTTTCACCATCAAAAGAAATCGAGAAAGAGAAAATTGTTCATCTCGAGCAAAAGCTGGACGACCAAGAGCAACAATACAACGGACGGACAACTCAATTCTTTGACATCCAAGGCTAATTCTTTTGCTTCTGCAAGTGATATAAAACAACTACTATCTGAGGATGGAATGGAAGTCAGTACCTGTACTCCATTGGCAAGGCGGATAGCCCTTTATGCTAAAACTGCAACAGCGGTGAGGAAAGAGATGCAGAGCATCTCCTCATTGCTTGCTCCTGTTGTGAAATGAAGAGGAGAAAGACCTTCGACGACCCCAGACCCCGCTTTGA